>JASANG010003568.1:0-38895 GCA_030248215.1 Enoplolaimus lenunculus
CCAGACCGAAATAAAGCTGAGTTCGAAACTTTAAAACATACTTAAGTTTTGAATGAAAATATCTAGTAACCTTGCATTAAGATCAAGATTTTGATAGTTGCAAAACCGTATGCATGTCAGTAACGAAGGGCGGCGAAGGGCGGGTTAAAAATAAATAACAGTCCGTAACTGAATAACAGGGGGTACCCTCTGTAGAAGCCGAATAAGTATCAGGCCCCGTCTTATTTGGGTCTCTACAGTACGCACTACGCAGTAGAAATAAAAAATCCTCCACAAAACGTGAGAGCCACAGCGGGTACGAGCGTCATGCTCTACAGTTGAGTGGTGATGGTAAACCTCGCTCGCCTGTGAGGCTGCGATTCTAAACCTGGCTGAATTAGATTTCAAATGTAATAGAAAATATCGATGTGAGAAAGAGCTAATGAAATTAACAGTTAATGTCTAGAGCATTAAGTACACCGACCGTAACATTCACAATTTTAGTATCATCAAAAAATGAACGTGGTCAAAATTCTAATGAACGTCAAGCCACAAAGTCAATAAAATGTTTCTGTTAAACTTTGCTTTTTCCGCTTCTTGCTCAAGTCGGCTTTGGGACAAATTTATTATCGTTTCGAAAACTTATAAAAACTGTGTAAATCCGATTATGTCAAACAAACCGTCGTGGTTCGGAACTTTTCGATACCAACTTCTAAGCTAAAAACTTTTTTGGCACGATATGCGTGTATAGCAGGGTGCAACCGAAGGTGAAAAATACCGGAGCCGGAGCCGGCGATAAGTAGTAAAAATGATGATTAACTAGTTAATTTGTGCCAATATCTGCAAAATGTTGTTAAGTTGTTTGGTTTCAACTATTTACTGCCAAATTTCGGCAATTCTTTCACGAAAATTGTGACAAAAGTCAATCGAAACGCGCTAAACAGATAAATTTAGGAAAATTATTCAAAATTTTACTACCGAAATTGCCGGAACCTCCGGCAAAAATTCTTCCGGAGCCGGAGCCGTAGACGGAGCCGGAGGCCGATTTTCTGCCGGATCCGAAGCCGGAAGCAGACCTCCGGTTGTACCCTGGTATAGCCAGGAATTTTTAGGCGCTTTTTCTATTGAGAATACAAATAATTCCGGTGAGATGTTTATAAAACGTTACACCCTATAAATATTCCTGACTGCTTTTCCGTGCCAATTTTTAGGCTAAAAACTTTTCTGGAACGATGGGTGTATAGCCAAAATTTTCGAAAGGGTGTAATAACGTTCTACGAATATTTCTTGGGAATTCTTTGTGTTCCAAATTGACAGTGCCCATAAAAGTTCCTGGACAAAAATGATAAACGTGTATTTGTCTTCTAAGCTTTTCCTATTTACACTCGTGGTTACTACCAAGCTTGTGAAGCTCTCAGTTTGGTACCTTTGCGATATAGACTATTTGGCTGATTTACACCGGTATTGGTGCGAAAAAACTTGACGCAATACGTGGGTTGAACAATGATTTGGAACCTACAAAACAAAAACTACAACCGTCTATACCAAAGATCGCAGGTCCGGTTGTTGTTGTAAGGAAATGTCACCCTTTAAAAGGTTGGCCCATGTAAAGATTAGTGGACTGAACGTTTTTTGCGGGAGTGTAATGGTGTAAACGTAAGCATAAGACGAATTTCTTGCTTAACTTGGTTTCGGCTTAAGATGTTTTACTTAGGCTTCGGTTAGGCATAAGCTAATTCTTACACTTAGTCTCAGATTTGGCTTAGACTTGTGCTTTGGAATATGCCTATCTACTGTTACGACTCTGTTCTATACATTGGCCGAACGGGTGATCATTCAAAATTTAAACCAAACTGAAATCCGATTTTATACCTCAGGCGTTTTGGATGCAAACTTGGCGACTTTTTATTCCAAATGCGTTGTTTTATTTTGCGCGTGTATCGTACTTAACATGTGGTTCAGGAAAAATTTTCAACACTTTGAAGCTGAGCGGACTCATTGCGTCAGGGCCGTCCTGGAACGATAGATGGAGCTTCCCAAAAAAGCAGACATTCGAGCTGACTCTCGGCAAAGGACGACCCGGGGAGGGCTTCAGCCATATCCTGGAAGTATTTTGCACTCGCCTTAGACAATCTTCAACCTTGCTTGTAAGTTATCGCAAAACCCTTGCAAATCGTTATTAATATTTAGTTGGCACTTTGCAACTTAAGGTATTTCTCGATTAATAAATAGACTTATCGACCCAGATTAGTTAATCCGATGGTTGCGTTAAGCCTAATGGGGCAGAAACCTGCAAGAAAAAAATTTCTTAACTTAAAATGCTTTCAATGCTCCCATGAATTTTTTGGCCAGAGAGTCGCAGATGTCCGCAAGGAAAAGCGGACACTTCTTACCCAACCACGTAAGTAGTTGCGGAAAGTCGCGCAAACGCTTTTACTACGTTGCACGTGCCCTTTACAATAGAAACTGTATAAATGCAAATGCCTGCCTGGTTAGTTTCAACATGGATTGTGCGGGATTCCGGGTATTTAACGCTTTTTTACTGAATAAATGGCCCATGTTACTTTAAGGAGCGTCCAGGTTTCTGGTGGGTCTATAAAATATTAGGTTTAGATTCTAGATTACATTCTTTTGCTTAGTCTTATGCTTAGGCTTAGGCTTACGCTTAGGCTTAGGAATTCATTTTTGCAACGCAAAGGCTTAAGCTTGGGAATACGCTTAATCCACTGTTACGCCCCATAAAGTAACATTGGCCGAAGAAATAGTCACCTACTGGTTTAATGAACGGTGATTCGTAGGTGAAATATTTCTCGCGTTTAAAAATCAATCGTTTGTTTGCTGTTTTATCCAACCGGACTGTGATTTTTTGGTTCTAATGTGTCTTTTCTGTCGCAACTAGCGTTTACTTCAGGCATATGTTGTCGTTAAAAAATACACGCAGGTAATTGCGCTTTTAAGATTTTAGACTAAAGATTCGCGCGTTACGAAAACTATAAAGACATTAACAGGGCGCTGCAACAAAAAAAGCCAGGGGGTTTTGTACATGGTTTCCCCACGTTTAATGTCAAGGCTTTGCCTCACGATCAGGCTTAATAGGCAAGGGCTCGAGATTTTGCTTTAGGCATAGGACGGCTTTGTCCTAAACTTAAGGCTAAAGCCTACGTCTGATCGTGTAGTCAAGCGTATATGACTTCAAGCATAAACGTGCGAAATTTCAGATTTCGTTTAGCTAGTTCAAACGTTACACGACCTATCACCAAGTTATGATTGCTGCCAGATATACAAGGTTGAGAGTATAGATAGCTGTAAACTTATTGAAGTTACCGCTTTAGGTTTTCGTCGGTTGACGAAAGAATGTTTCAAACAAAGACAAAATTGAAGATATTTTTTAAAGTAATTAAACTCACGAATAATTACCAACTTAAAACTTGTCCGTGAAAGCCTAAAAATTTACTAGACATTTTCTTACATTTTGTACTATAATGTAGTTTGTTTGTCGTCAAGCTTTAAAGATTCATAACATTAGCAATTTGGGTAGGGTCGTTATTTTGAATACACACTGTGCGCAGTTGTTATCATTAATTCGGCAGCATATTAATAGCGTGATTATAATTCCTGATTTTTTTTCAAAACTCCGTCTACACAATTTTAGATCTGATTATCAATTTGAGAAATTGAGTAATTTCTTTTAGAAACAAAACTAAATTACATCATGACTTTTGTTCAAGTTACATTAAAATTTAAATATTTTTGATTGATGCTAAAGATTCGGTTGGATAATTTGAGCCAATGCTTTTAATTGTAGACATGTTTGAAGCCGCTGCGATTATTCAAAGTCTCAAACTGCTATACCTAAATTGTTTATCATTTATGGGTATTAGTAAATTTTCCATCGTTAAATTGAAGAGGGAAGGGCAACAACAGGGGGAGGGGGTGGAAAAACCGGAGCCAGAACCGCAAATAAAAACAAATTTTCTCCTAAACGAAATTAATAGCTGCAGCAGAATCAAGTACTGAAAATGATGCGGAAAGTCCTAATTTTAACAATAACCTGTAAAGTGTTGACTGGTGACAAATGACTGTTTTTACGCTCTGTCTTTGAGAAATCTCCGCTATGAAGTTTAACAAAAAATAGTTTTCACAAATTAACTTGATTTGAATATACTAAAACCTCACAGTCATAGAAGTACCATCCTCGACACATTTTATTAGCCAAAATTTAAATACTTAAGTCAAAACAACAGCTCAAGCCTGAAAGCGATAGCGTACTTTGACCCTGTTAGACTGCACATATAGCACCAGAAGAAATTACGATATTGGCCGCGTGGTATAATGGGTAGCGCGCTTGACTCGCGAGCGATAGCTCCGAGGATCGATTTCCGGTGTGGCCATATCTTTCCGAGAAATTTGAAATTAAGGGGAAAAACCATGTATATTCTCAGTACTTCTAGGAAAGTGGTCGTCCCGACCGTGCAGTTCTGACAAGACTATAGTCTGTGTTTTATGTCTTTCACAAACGCTTTTATTCAACGTACGTTCCAGCGTCATAGTGACGCCATTTGACGTGTAACATCAATTTCGAGGTCAAGAAATCTGCAGCTCTCAATCCGTATTCATTTCAGTTGGGTTAATTTTATGCTGTCTGATTGAACCATCGCTAGCGATTTGCCAATTTTATCTTAAGAATCGAGTTATTTAGTCGGTTCTGCGGTGTAGACTCTCGCCTATTTAAACTGGTCCATTCAACATATTAGGCATAGGCTTAAAATCGTTCGTTTCTTATTTTCGTAAATGATCTATGTTTATCGAACAATTTTATCGGAATTCTACAACCGTACTCGCATGGTGATTTGCATGTCTGCTGCGTTTAATTTCAGGACGTATTGAGCAAAAACATTCAAGGAAATGTACTCAATTCCTACATAATTTACAAGCAAAGGCCAAAATATTTCTAAGAGGCTGAGTGTCAAGTCCAAGGACCAAGCCCCCGATGCTCACGTTTGGCTATGAACCTGTGTGTAAGTCACACTTTTAAGACGTTAATATTGTCACAGTTAAACACCGGCTACATCACGCAACATGGGTGTTGCGTGATTTCATGCCGTAAAACTGGCTGAGAATAATTCGATTTTCTTAAACCAAAACTTCAAACCGCAGCAAAATAAATTTATCTCCGGTAATTTGCGATTGCTTCTAGATTGATTTACCTAAAATTAAATTCGAAACCAAAATTGAGATTTGTCAACTTACAGTTTTCAACTAGCGCTATATTTGTTCAGCCGAGTTTTCATTTCCTGGGTATGATTTTACTCAAAACTTTTTTTTTGTCGAGTGTAGCAATCAATAATTTTTTTGAACTTTAGCAAATTGACGTAATAACAAATTTAAAGACTCCTAATATCTTAGATTTTCAAGACATTAATGTCTTGTATTTCAGACATTAAAGGCCTTAAACAGGTCCGAAATTTGTGTCTGAAACGTTTAAAACATAGATGTGCTATATTTAAGCCAAACCTAAGCTTGTGTTGGACGTATGTTTGGTTGTAAAATTATGGAATTTGGTTGAGCTTAAGTCCCAATTTTGAAGGCAACTTTGGTGGCAAATCTTGTTTCTAAAGACATATGTCTCAAAATTTAGCAAGGCAAGTCTTTTATTTCAGACATATTTGAAACTTAAAGTAGCATCAATTGCCAGTTTATCAGTTTCGTACCTTTCGAACTTGCAAATTCGTTGATGTTTTGCTGGCAACCGATTATACCCTACAGTTGTAGATTGAAGTGTTTGATATTTTTAATCCTATGTAGAACCAAACTTTAATAGCAGAGTTTAAATATAAACAGAATTGAATTTTTAGCACAAATACTACAAGTTAACCGTGAATCGAAACACTCACGTCATTTTTAGTATTTGGTTGATTTCAATAATCAAAGTTTTATTTATATAAAAATCGGCATAGTGTAAAAATGATAAATTTTGCATATGAAGCAGTTTGTATTAAGTTTCCCTATTGAACTCTGTTTGCATACGCCAAACCAGCAGTCGCACTGTGACTGTGAGCATGCAGACATGATAGCAATTGGTCCTCAAATACCACACGTTTAATGTACTGCACCCACTTCGGAACGCCAATTCACTTCCAGCTGCGTCGCGTGTATATAGTAGAAATGTAAGTGGGAAAAGGTTTTTTACCCGCGCCACGCTTTACCCGCGGAAATTTTATTTTTCTACCTGCAGGTGTACCAGCATCAAAATTTTGTTACCCGGCCCGCGTTTCCCGCGAGTACGCGTGAGTAGCGTGCAGTTCACGCGTGTATATAGTGCGCAATTTTTGTAGTGCATCAGTCCAGTTACCAAAAACCGTTAGAGGCGGTTATGAGATTTACAGAAGAAACGTGCTATATTTTTCTTGGATATATACAATTTTTAACACTATCAAAACAATTATCGGGCAGGGATCTAACCTGTTCTTAATGGGTGGCGCCCACTCACCCCCCGTAATTTCGGCATTGGTTGTATTGTATGTCTGCGTAATGTTACGGTATTGGCCGATCCCGAAATTTCTGATGATGAAGGTCGCAAGATATATGCGTGGAAAATGGTCTCGAGCAAAGCGAGCTAGAATCCAAACACAATGTTAGCACTAAATCATAGCACAAAATTTTGACAATTATTATAAGTTTGCCGGCCTCGACATGGATGGCCCCTTCTGATTCGTCATTGTGAGCCAATTGAAATTGTATATAAATAACTTGGTCGCATGATGCGCTTTGAGTTAAAAAATATGATTAAAAGTTTTGACTGAAAATAATGACACACTTTGTTATATTCTTTAACCAACCGGGCATAATTTTGTATTTTTCCGCGACCGCCAAAGTAGCTATCATTAGGCTTATGGCTGATACAATTAGTTCAACATTGCTTATGTTCTATTAAATCTAATGAAGTTCAAGCACGTAGCAAAAAGGTTTTGTGGGGCTTAACCTGTATTTCCCACCTTAAGAAGTCCTTTATCTCCATTTGTAAAAATGCGAAATTCTCTCGAGCTTCTTAAAATTTGGGTTTTCCGTTTTGCGAAAGCCGCGTATTTGCTCAAAAAATGGTTTAATAAGAACATTTGGCATATTTAAGCTATAAATTTTTGGAAAATAGCGTTTTTGGTCCTGAAATTAGCCTGTGCACCGCGATAATATGTTATGTAAAAGTGAATTTTGTCAATCGTTCGATACGGTTTGCAAAGTTAAATCGACAGGTTTACGGTTAACGCCAGCTGCGGAAAGATAACGGAAAGAACTTTTTCTCACATTGAATATATTGGGTTGGACACCCATGGCGTTGTTTACAGAAATAAGGCGTATATACAAGGAACCAAGGGACAGATTAGCTGATGTATCACATTCTTACAGATCTTTGGAGGCGACCAAAATAAATAGGCTGTTTAAAATTAACCCCTTATCACATGAATATTTTCTATTTCCCCTGAAAACTACTTTTATGCTAGGATTCCAACTCCAGTGACTGGAGTGGGAGGCGTATACCATCACCACTCAGCTATAGGAGCTTGCCGCTCGAGTCCGAGGGGGCTCTCACGTCTTATGGTGATTTAGTACTAACGTGTTGCAATTGTTAAACACTGTGCGATATATATTATTTAACGTATATACACTGCGCTGAGTTGCCTATGGGCAACTCAACGTGAGAAGGGGTTAAACCTTGGAACTTAATAGGTACAAACTTTTTCGTAAAGTTATCAAATCCCCAAATGAAATCCTGGCTAAGCTCACACAATCAGGTCGGAGAAACAACTATTGAGGTGTCGTAGTTTCTTTTAGAAAATGCAATTGCATAATACTACAAAGATTTAATGTAACCTCGGGTCTTTTCCGTTATCCCCCAGCCCGTGTTTGCCTAAAAACAGTTTGATATTGAAAGTTTTTGCATAAGTGAGCTTCTCATGACCTCCCTTGATGATTTTACGCCTAAATTTGAATTTTTAAAAAGTTCGATTTTTAAGGTCCCAAGGCCGTAGCCTCAGGAACCAAAAAAATTTTGTCAAGAAGTTTAACAACTTGTGAAGCTCAGTTAAGTGGTGTTAAATCTATCGCAATTAGACGTTGGCTCGCTGCCAACGATTTTTGACGGCACCAAATCAGTTATTTGACAATAACTTGTTAGCCAATCTTCTGATTGCGAAACAGTTAACGCCGTTGGATTTATCGGAATTTTAAAAAATTCAAATTTAGGCGTGAAATGGTTGGGGGACGTTATAAGAAGCTCAAATATCGTAAAAAAATTTTCAAAATCGTGGATAACGGAAAGAAACTCGCAACCTCAATATGGCTGAGGCCCGTGAGTAAAGTGAAATTATTCGGCATTTGGCATCGCTCAGAAGTTTCGATCCCAGTTGTAAATAACTGTTTACCTTTACAAACTAAGTTATGGCACCCTCTAAAGTTTTTCCGTTTGTGCAGGGCTTGTGACATGTTTGGACCAATCTCATTAGCATCAGAGCTAAACCGTTCGTATGGGACATGAGAACCGCAACCGGTGTTGTTTCAGTTCGGCAAACTAGGCATATACTAAATCGTAGGAATCTGCAAATTTATTGCGTTTGTAAATTTACTTATAACTCACTGTAACTGTCACAGATAGCTAGCTTAGTAATTATTGATTATTTCGCTAGAACAACGAAACTCTGGACAATGACATTGCAGTCGAACTGTAAACAAAATGGCTTCGTATAAACATAGTAAAATAGCAGTAGGTCAAAATTGAAGTTTTGTTTGTTGAAAACTTAATTAGTGGTTTGACCGAAGGTACTCAATCAAACTTATTATGTTAAAAGTATTTATGTGATACATAAACTGCCAAGAATATGATTAGGGAAGGTTACGACAAGCTCAACTATGCAAAATTTTTCGAAATTCGTTCATTTTGGGCAAACATTGGGTAGCGTGCACTGAACTAAATGAGCAAATTATTTAGTATTCCGATTATCAAAAATTCCGTTTTGGAACATCTTTACTAAATAGCAGGGTTATATTTTGGATGACATTTCTGGTTAGGTTTAGGCAAACGCTTACGCTTAGTTTAACATATTTTTCAACGCTTAGATTTAGACACTTTCTCAGAAATATGGTTAATCTACAGATATGGTCCTAACAGTAACGTTAGCCCCAGTATTAATGATGGCAGACAAAACTAATGTTGCCCATGTCTATATGGAAATACGGTTCAATATGTTACATAGCGAAATGTTCGATAGCTAAACTGGCTGGTTTGAATTTTTTCTAACCTGTTGCCCTTTTCAAATGTTTGGTTTTCATTTTGTTGTTAATGTACAAACGGTTGTATTGACAACAATTGTTAGCAACTGTCTAGTGTCTATTGAACGTTGCCGCTTGGGGTTTATTAAATTAGTACTCCACAGCTGTAGACATTGGCTCAGTAGTCTAGGGCTGGTCAGAAGGGGCGGTGAAGTATATCCCATTTTTGAAGTAAGAACGTTTTGCATACAGAATGGAAATTTTTTGACAAAATAGTGTAAGTCCTACCTGACACATTATTATATAATTGCATTTGGATTCTCGCTCTCATTATTACCGCACCCCAGCTTTATGTGGCCCTCTTCGTTCTTGCATCACTTGCTGCACACCTCGTTGTAGCGGAAATCGGCGTTAGTAAACGATCATTTTGAACACATAAAGCCTATGCAAGTACAAGCAGAATTTTGATTCGTGTCTAAATTTCTGCTCAGTTTTCCTTTTAGATTTTGTTTTGGTGCAGTGTTATTGCTATTACTATTACCAAGAGTGCATAATATTTAACAAGAGTGTGCAACTACGTGTACTATGCACGGTACAAATTGTACCAGCACTAGCGCAAATTGTACGCCCTCTAAATTAGGGCGGTACGCCAATAACGCAACGTGCGCTTTGTAAATTTTTTGTACACAGCATGTACCAAGTTGCACACTCTTGTTACATATACCACCCACTCTTGCAATTACCAATTGGTGATAGGTGCTACAAACATCTGAGAATAAAATAAAAACGGTAGATTATGTGGAAAAAAATACACTGAACAATTAAGTTCAACGAATAAAAATATATTATTTTTATTTATTCTGAAAGAATTTTAATGAATTAAGATAAAAATTGCATAGTTAAATCAAATCCACATGTATGATTTCGCCACATGGGCAACCAGAAACCCCAAAGGTATTGCCGTCTTGGCAGGTTTAGCTGTTGACCATATATGCTAACAACTAAAACCCTTCTCTCAACTGTAATCTTCCACCCTGTTTATAAATCATACTGTAACAGTTGACATTTGGGTTGTCAATATGTCTGGTTTAATAGTAAACAATAAAGATTGATTCATTTTCCGGCCAATGTATAGAACATGGTCGTAACAGTTGTATAAGCATACTGCCAAGTCTAAGCCTAAGTCAAAGTGAAAAAATGAGCTTATAGCAAAGTGTAAACCTTAGCAAAAAATTGTCTAAATTATAAGTATATTCTGTTGCAGTTTCGTATAATAACGTTCCGCCCCTAACGTTCACATGGTCCTATTTTATCAACATATTGGCTGATCATGTAGCGCAGATTATAGCTGTATAAGGGCGTAACAACTCAATAAATTTCGTTCAAAATATCTTTCTGTTTAGGAAAGCTTACTAGGATTACAAATATATATTAGTTTTCTTTCAGTAAATATTTGAAGAAAAACCTTCTCTCTCTCTTAGCTTACAACAATGGTTTATTAACCCGTATTGTAGGCCCGGTGTATTGTATTTAATATTTCATTCGGTGTTTGATGGATTCAAACAAATTGCTTATGCATAATACGTAGAGTTTGCATGAAACCAATACCTAATTATTTATTGATAATTTTAATGGCTGTTGTCGGTTCAAAACTGGGGCAGCGGTTGACTATTTGTATTATTTAGCTTTAGTTTGGTCTAGTGAAACCATATTGCAACCGGAGTTGAAAAATGGCCCTGCTTCAATCCTGACGCCAATACAGTATATTTGTAAGCATGAGAGCAGGCAGGTACGTTCTAGAAAAAGCATCTACCGCATGGATTGCGTAAACAATTTTCGTATAAAAGCAATTTTAACAGCAAAAAATTAAAAATATAATTCTGTAGCAGGTTATTTAAAATGTTTAAAGCAAAATGGCCGGACCGAACCTGCTCTCGGCCTTCGTTTATGGGCATACGCGCAAAGCAGCAAAGCGAACTCTGGGCAGACCGTATATTGAGCTTAGGTTTTTAATTTTGTCAGCTCCCTAAAACTGTTTGTAGCCCCTCAAGATTACCTTTTTGCCGATGCACTCGCTTACATACATTCTCAGTCATTCGCGATATTCAGCAAAAAATTGGAATCCACTGGAGCCGAACGACCTAGCAACAAGATGTGATGAGGGTGAATTAAAAAGGAAATTGCCTTATTGAACCGGCGAACGGGATAATTTTTGACTGATAAGAATCCAGAAAAGCATGTTAAATATGTCATTATTTTCTTTAGAAATGCCGGGACCGGATATATTTCTTTATTTTCTCCCTGTATACGCCCCTAGCTGGATATCAAAAATTCTACCGTTCTGGTTTTAATTATTTCTAAGCTGAAAATGATTTTTATAGTTTCAGACGTTTTAACTTAATCTTTTATAGCGCAATTTCTTTAAATATAAAAATGAATTTGAAATTTTTGACCGCAATAGTATTATTTGCTGTGATTTTGGAAGCGACGAACGCAATGTACTGGATGAAAGGTCACACAGGAACAGTTAGTTACAATTATAAGCCTTTGTAAAGAGTAGGGGCAGAACAGTTTTCTGATGGACGGCCATAGAGTAAGCTAAGCTTTGCATTTTTGCTCAGGCTTAGGCTTAGGCTTAGGAATATGTATGATACTGTTACGGCCCTGTTCTATACATTGGCCTCATTATAAAAATAATAATGGTTGTGGTTTGAAATCTTTATTGACCATTACAAATTGTCAAGGTGGCTCCGTCAGTTTGAGAAAATATTAAATCTTTGTTGCGCAGGGTATATAATGGAGGAAATTTTGTTGCAAACTGTATACGCTGAATAATCCACAATGACTTTTGTTTAACAATGGCTGTAGTGACCCGGATAAGAACTGGGTGACTGATATTTATTTGGCCTTTCCAGAAGGTACCATTCTTGCGACTCTATAAGGGATTGTTTCTTTTTCAACGCATTGATACGAAACAGATCCCAATACTTACGTGCATGCAACACCGCAAAACATGGAAATCGGGAATAAAAGTTTGCTTCCATTAACGAAATAATTTTCTGAAGCCAAAGTCAGCCCTACACCATCAAAAACACGGTATTATGTTGTAACAACTAAATTCGGTTAAGAACACTGTAAAAAGTATCTGTATTTGGTGAATAAGTATTATTTGAAAAAACCGCTTAATACCCTGATTTTACCGATTACGATATATTGGTTCAACATTAATTATATTGTTAATGTGCCTTTTATAATTATGGCTGCCATTCTCTGCTATTTAAGTTCGTTACTTGCGGAATATATTCAAGAATTGAGTATGCTGCTGTGAATATAGGTAACATAGTTTGAGTAATCAATTAAATTCCGTGCTGAACATTATTGATCTATAGGAAGCGGTAAAGAGTTTAATGTTTATGGAGTCTAATTTAATTCTGGACTGTATCCATTTACGGACTCTTATTAGAGATACAAACTTCTAGCGATTCGAACTCAAAATATAAATCTACGACAATTCGTCGCCCGATAAACTTGTCGCCCAATATTGGCTAATTGCTTATGAATAAATTTAAGCATAATCATAAGCGTAATTCTAAGCCAAAGCCTAAGCCTAAGCATAATGATCGTCGACGAATTGTCGAGTCGATGAAATTTCGGATTACAAGCTGTCGGGCGACGAGCTGTCGGCGACAATTGTCGTGATACCCAAAATAAAACCTGATACTTGTAACGCCCTCCGCTTATTCAGATCAATGCGGTATTACAAATATGCGCGGTATTGGGCGTTGGGTGACTGTTACAACATTTTACAGGGTGCCACTGCAGATAATAATGGTGATATCTATGCTGCATCGTCAAACTTATACAACGGTGGCGATGACGGAAGTCGGCCTTTTCATGGCGCTGTCGGCAAACGGCCACTTCAAAGCAATATTGGAAAAATGGGTTATTTTCTCAGAAGAATTTGACTAGTACAAGCCAGCGGACGATAAACGTAAACAATTGTTTCGTACAGATAAAATGAAGAGAGATCTGTTAAAGGTTTTGAATGACAAAACGGTACAAGCGTTGATAGATTGGCGTTAAAACTAGAAAAAAATTTTGTTCAAAAATCAAAGCTTTATACTGACTGAAATGTGAATGTTTAAACTTTATTATTCTTTGAAAATCTTAATCGTTACGAGCTATAAGCATTAAAAAACTGCAACTATTTTTATTAAATTTGCAAGTTACAAATAAAATATGCAAACTGCTGTGATAGAATGATTATCTTGAGTGGAAGCCGGGCCCGCGGCCAGAGGGCGTCAGGGGGAGCTCAGTCCCGCTGGAAAAATTTGCCCTCCCTCTAGAAAATTTCAGCCTTGCTTGTAAGTCAACTAAAATCCTTGTATGCCCCTCCTGAAAAATTTATAGCCCCCCTCGAAGCCTGTTCCTAGATCTAAAGCGAATGGAAAATTAACGGTTAACTAGAACGTATAATTTTACGTGCCATTAAAATCTGAAAATTTTGGTTGTTTTGGTAGGCACATGAGACAAAGCTTGTGGCAGCGTAGGTACACAATGAGAAACAACAAAGTTCCCATTTTTACAAACCAGTAACGCATATGCACAAATATCTGAGCAATAAAAATTTGTTTAGCTGAAGCTTGGGCATTAGTCTACGCCAGGTTCAAGAGCCTTAGCGCGTTTCGTAGATTTATGCCGCTTTTACTTTGAGATATTAAATTTGAATCTTCGGTAATTTGTCAATCAGTGTTCTAAAGTCTATGAAAACATCAAAGCATTATGGTAAGCGTAATCCTAATCCGATTCCTAAGCCTAAGCATAATGATGAGCAAGGAATGGTCGAGTTGATGAAATTTCGAATTACAATTTATCGGTCGCCGAGTTGTCGGGTGACGAATTATCGTGATACTAAACAGGTGCAGAGCGTCCTCGTACTCACACAATATAGATTTTTAACCAGGTGCTCAACACACAAGACAAACAATCGCGTATATGTTAAAAATATCTGAAATTTACGGCTTTTGTTTCTGCACACAGAGTCCTTCTAACACCTGCACCTCTTGATTAACTGTGCAAGCTTGACCATTGTTTTGAATTTTTGTCGGTTGATCCTTGTAGCTTGAAGATTTTATGGTACAAAAGTTAAAGAAAATTGAATTTGAAATATAAGACTTTTTGGAATTGTGTCAAAAAATGGTAAAACGCTTTTCGCATTTTGAAAAAAGTTATTGTATTGATGAAAAAATAGCGTTTTGGTTATCGCTGAAGTGTTTTACGTAATGACGTTTAGTACGCAAGTGGTTCATTTCAGAGTTTGACAACTTTTAAAAATAATTCTGAAAGATCACTGTAAGCACCTCTTGATTAACTGTGCAAGCTTGACCATTGTTTTGAATTTTTGTCGGTTGATCCTTGTAGCTTGAAGATTTTATGGTACAAAAGTTAAAGAAAATTGAATTTGAAATATAAGACTTTTTGGAATTGTGTCAAAAAATGGTAAAACGCTTTTCGCATTTTGAAAAAAGTTATTGTATTGATGAAAAAATAGCGTTTTGGTTATCGCTGAAGTGTTTTACGTAATGACGTTTAGTACGCAAGTGGTTCATTTCAGAGTTTGACAACTTTTAAAAATAATTCTGAAAGATCACTGTAAATTCCAATCAGTTGATTAATACAACTCAGCTAGCGAGTTTGTTCTATCACTTCATCTTAGTTGAATTGATTCCCGCTGAGTTGATTTGTTAAAATGTGTTAACAACTCATTAGGAATTAAAACCTACTCACTGGAACCAAGAGTAGATGATCACTCTTTGTAACAAGAGTGTGCAACTGGGTACATTCTGTGTAATAAAGAATGTACCCGGCACGCGTTGCATTTTTGGCCCACCCCCCTTGTTAGGAGGGTCTGTATGCAGTTTTATATCGCAAACAACATAGTTGACCCCCCTTAAATGAAGGGGGGTAGGTGTACTGAAGCATACTTTATTGTTAATCTCTTGCTTAAACCCCCTGATTGAGGGGGGTCGAACAAAAATGCAACGCGTGCTCGTACATTCTTTAATACACAGAATGCACCCAGTTGCGCACTCTTGTTATAAAGAGTGATCATTAACTCTTGCTGGAACTTACAGTTTTATGCTATTCCAAACATGACAATCGTTTTTAAGCTTTTTGTATTTTTGACAGAAATCGAGTTTCATTTCAAAACAGTGCAGGTAAATGTTAAAACGGTTTTTAACAATAGAGTTCACACGAAGATTGCGAAGTGTATAGGTCGACGCCTACTGGACAGTCGGTTGATTCGTCATCACATCCTTTGCGACAGTGTCCAAATTGACAATAGTGATATTTCCAGTCGGACAGGGATTCTTTTTCTAAAAATTAATATTAGATTCTAGTTTCGTTTAACTGGATGCAAATGACACTAGACTAAACAGGGTTGATTTCAGAAATGCAGTAGCTCATCCAAAGCGAAGAGGCCACATCGGTATAACGCGAAAGACGTATTACCAGGAAGTAACCGGATAGAACCACAGAATCGGATAGTGATCAAAATTCAAAGGAAAAGGTAACGGAAAATAAAAAATTCAGTATAAAAGATGTTTTAGTAATCTCTTTTTCTGCCAGTATTAATATAGTAGAACGGAAATACAAACCGGGTATTAAACATTTACATTTAAAATAACGGATGTACTCAAAACTTTTTAAGGATTATTTTGTCATTTCTTCGTTCAAATCGGAAAATTTTACAGCACACCCGTATTAATAAAAGTAAAATGCTTTAGTGAGTTACAACTAACCATGACTTTTAAAATATCTCAAATTCCGATATTTTTATAATTGAAATGGAAATGGAAACAGACACCGATTTTTACAGCAAACGGAAGTGGATATCTGGCTACACCCTGTATAACACAAATTTTACACGATTTACGCCCCATAGCTTTGCACCGTGACAATAACTTTTTATTTTTGTCGGCCGGCCTGAACTCTAGGGGCTTACCCACAAGAAGACAGAAAAACTATGGCAGACCTAGATCCTTGACACCTTGGATTTAGCTTTAGCCTTTAATTTTAGGCATAAATTTAGGCTTAGGTTTAGTCGACAGGTCCCTAGAGTTAACTGGGGACATCTTACCGATTTCTTTGACACAACTTGCTAAGCAGTCTTGCAATGTCAAAAAGAACAAATGCAATCCTGGTACTTCCACCCGGATTCGCGAATCAGCTGCTACCGTTTCCGGAACTAGTTGGCCGTCTGCAGTGTTAAAGAAGGCTTTACAATGAGGTTCGTTGTCAGTGGTTAGCGTACAGAAGTAGCTGTACTGGTGTTGCAGTGATTTTGTAACAACTGCAGGCACAATAAATATCATTAGCACCGCCACATTCAATACTGAGTAATGCATGATTAGTATTGTGTTATGGTTGTAAGAAGCTTTCTAGAAGAATACGCCGAAATATAGTTAACTAACGACGGTTTTAGTACTGTTTTTAATAATTATTCATTAAGAATAATTTTGCTTTTATGTAAATTTGGCGTTTAACCAATTAGAAATTGATGGCTGTATTTTTAGCCCTAATTGTTTTGCGTCAGATTTGCAGAAATAAAATATAGCGACTTCATCAACGTTTTCCAGAATTTAGCATGCACAGGAACAAAATTGTGCAACTAAATTTATTGGGGCATTTTAAGAAGGTTAAATATGTTAAGCAAATTGTACAACAGATCACAATTTTGCAGATTTTGCAAAAGATGAACGTGATGAAATGGCTAGTGTCTACAACAAGGCCGTAACAGTGGTATAATCATATTCCTAAGCCAATCCTAAGCCTAAGCAAAAAGATTGTCTGAAGGTAAAGTTTACTTTATTGCAATCCTGCGGAAAAACGTTCCACCCCTGATCTTCACACGAGTCGCTGTAATTGTTCATAAGATACTAGATTAATATAGCAAGCAGGGTCCATGTATAGAACAGGGCCGGATTGTTTTCCGGCGGTGCTGTAATAGAGTCAGTTGACGCTTTAAACTAACGTTTTTGCTTGGGTTTAGGCTTAGGCTTAGGAATAGGCTCATCCTTCTCCTTAGGCTTAGGCTTAGGTTTAGGCTTAGGAATATGCTTGTACTACTGTTCCGGCCCTGTTCTATACATGGGCCGCAAGTAGCAACTCAAAAGTCATAAAATAATATTTATGTCACATTGTTCATTCAAATTAATGCATTTTAAAATAACTATCTAAAATTGATTATTTTCGAACTATTGCGGGGAACAGATGATCGGCAACTATACAAGAAGTATGCTGTTTTTTTAAAACTTGTGTTCGCTTAAGAATACCAATATAAATTTTACTAAATTTAATTCATTTGTTTCAAAAATTTTATAGCCATTAAAATGATTTCAGATTTGCCCTTGAACTCTGCTAAAAGTTGTATCTCAAATAATTCATGTGTTTCAAATTACGATTTCTGTAAATATGGTCAAACCCTGCGGGCAAATTTTTCTTTATTTCCTTTCAACATTTCAAGTACGGCATGTAAGCGTATGTCAGATTTAAACAACGATCCGGCCCTGTTCTATACATGGACCGCTCGGATTTGCAACTACTTGTTGTACTGCCCACTAGTTGGTGATGGTCCTTGCAGGCCTGTAGCCAGCTCACCCTACTATGGGATCTAAACATGTTTCACGAGTTGCATACAAGGGTTTTGATAAGCGACAAGCAAGGTTGAAAATTTTCTATTGGTGCTAAAATTCTTCCAGAAGTCTGAGGCGCCTGACCCCACTCTGGCTACGAGTCCGAGCTCTTGCAGCTTTCAAATTAGTAATTGGGACGCTTCGAAATTTGACCAATTTCTGCGTTTGATATACACTGCAGCTGTGTTGAAATTATAAAATATCCGCAGCTGTTGCTGGTCAATTGTTTGAGGACTCAAATTTGAAAATAGGTGCTACGAATAGTTGAAAATACGATTCCATATCATAGCTTTTATATAAACTACCAAAATTTAGTCAATTGTTAACTTTGAAAAAGTAAGACAATATTTTTATACTACGTTAAACCTGAATGTTGCGATCAACTCTTCAGAACGACACAAGCTTTAATAAAACCAAATTTCTTTTTACAAATGCAACTGAAAACCAAGCCACGGATCTTGCGCACTTTTTATGCCTCACAAACAAGTTTAAAGCTTTCACTTACTGAAAGGGTAGGGCAAAGTCTTATAGGCTTAGATTTCTGTTTAGCCTTTTTAAAACTATTCTTAAGCTTGAGCCTAAGACAAAGCCTGCTGGGAGAACAGTGTAGTTTAATACTTATGCGTACTGAATTCTAAGGCAAAGTGCAAGGCTTCGATTTAGGCGCTGGTTAGCCTTTTTCTAAACCTAGTCCAAAGTTTGGGTCCAAGCCATAGCCTGTGGGGAAACAGCGTACAATAACCCCACATTTTACGATGTTGAATACACAAAGAAACAATTTTTCAAAAATCAAACAAATTTTGCTGAAAGTTTTCGACTTTGCTTGAAACTCTTTACCCTTGTGTAGCAAAAGCAACAAAAATATTTTATTAGGAAACTCTATATTTCTTCTGTTTTCGGTGTATTAAAGGCTTTGATTCAAGATCTCGAATGGCTCGTAATACAGTGTAAACGGAGAAAGCATCAGTCAAACTGCCCAGTGTGTTCTATTGAACCCTTGTGCGATTCCATGTAAAATAGTTTTCGCCTGAAAAAAATATTTATAGTAACTGTAAAAATCGAAACACAAGTTCCATTGCACCTTTAATAAAGTCATATTTATCAATATCATACATTTCTTTATTAATGAAAACATTTCATTCAAGCTTTTGAAAATATCTGTCACGACATGAATCAAAAGATATATAAAATCAATTACAAAGCAACAATGTTCCAAGTATCATATGGCCCTGAGATTTTTGCGCCACGTTTTCTGTGGGGCTGCAACAGAATAAGCTTGACTTGTTTGCTTAGGTTTTTAGACGCATGCTTACGCCTTAGTAAAACCCATTGTTGTGCTTATGTTGTGAGTTTAGGTGTAGGCTTACTACTGTAACAGCCCTGTTCAATACATTGGCCCATCATATTGTAAACTTGCTCTCTCATTAAAAACAGAACAAGAAAACAAGAAATTTTGCATGATGGTTAAAAAGCCAACTTTTACAAACCATACACAACTTACACTGGAAAACAAAATTTATTTTCTTGAAGTTGTGTCAGAATTTAGTGTTGAATATAATGAATATAATGTTAGATTCAAACCTGTTCATCAGCGATGGCTTCAAATACAAAACACGAAAATGATTTTGCAATAGTGCACGTTGTTTCGCTGAAACATAAAAATACTAAGTTTTAATACAAAACTAAGCATAATATATTTACATTTAGACGCCCTTGTTGAAGGCTAACGTTCAAAAAAAAATTTTTGTTTCTTACGTTTGCTCGTCCAAAAATATCTAAGCGTCAGGTTTATACTTTTTCGAAATAAAAATCATGGCTACGCCACTGTTGCCAAGCTGATTTTGAATTAGTTTTGTTCGGTGCAATGACGACGGCTTGATGTTACTCTACAAGCAGCCCGCGGACGATCGAGAAATTAGTGACCCGGCGCGCGCTGGCAAAGTTATCAAACGCAATTTTTACTGATTGCTATATGTGATATTGCTGAGAGGGAAAAATTGTAAACTGGAAAATACCATTTTATTACAAAGAAATTCTGACGAGGAAGGTGTGCGTACGCCCCCCCCCACCGCTCCAACTCTGTATTCGTTAGTGTCAGCCGCCAACCTAAACTTTGATCAGTTGACACCATTGTAAACATGCTCAATGACAAATAAAGAAGATATTGTTTCAAGACGTCAATAGGTACCCTGCGATATAGGCAAAATTGAGCGGATAATCAACGCGGCGTCCACACGAAGCAATTTCAGGATAACCGTGTTGGAGCACCATCTAAAACCAAATTTCTGCAAATTTTGAGGTAAAATATATGTTTGTTTGCAAAATTTTCTTGGCCCGCCTCAAAAGCTGTTGTCAATCGCTGTTTTTATTCACGGTTGTGAACGTCGGAAAAACTCAAATTCGGTTGTTAACTATTTCTGTTACTTGCCTTGCTTCAATATCAACGCTTTACTAAATTCACTGTTTTTAGATTACGAGGAACAAAACGACCTGTCGTCTTTTTAACTTAAATTAGTGGTTTTAGTGAGACGAAAGTTGAACTGGTAAAAATTTGTTTTTCATTGTAAGACACTTTTTATCCGCTCGGTTTTTTCAATACAAACAGGTTCCATAATTTTGGAACCATATTACTACTCTCAGACGCATAAAGTATTAATACTAAACAGAAGTATAAAATAATACTTGAATTTAACACTTTCTCACATGGATATTTCCAATTTCATCTTAGAAGTATAATTTCAACGCACAATTCGAACCCGAGTCTTACGGTCGGGAGGTGTTTTCGGTATTACCGCTCAGCTATAGGAGCTTGGCGCTTAATCACGAGGGGACTCTCTGGCTTGTGAACATTTTACTGTGCATGTATTTAGAATTATTACACAGTCCACAGTTTGTTTATTGTTGTATACTGTTTACATTTAGTTGCTCAAGTATGCTCTACGAGGGAAAGGGTTTACTATTTAAACTTACGCAACCGGTTTCGCGACAATTCGATGTCACATCGGTTTCGCCAAGTTTAAGAGATATATCCTGAAGAAAGAATTTGTAATAATATTTTAACACTTTCTGTTTCCGATAATTATTTATGTAAAAAGTAAATATTTGTAGTTTATTTTATATAAAATGGTAAGGTTCCGTAACAAATTTATCCTTAAACATTGGGACCAAGTCTTTCAGCCTTGTAATTCCCGAAAGAAAAGTTTTGAGCTCAAAAAGTTCCAAATAAATTTTATTTTAAGTACTCGCTTAAGTACTGGAATTTATGCTTTAAAAAGTTTAGAGCACATTAGCGTTTGAATATTTGGATATTTTAACATTTTCTTACCCTGTGTGAATTAGATTTAGACAGTACGTTGACCACGGCGGACTCTATCATTTCCACAGTTCCGACCTTCAATAATATAAATTGATGTTTAGTGTAACGGTATCGGGCCCGTAGCCTGATAGTGTCAGGGTAATTCCGCAACCCTAGAAAAATTTTGGTGTTCCCTAGGAAACTTTCAACGTGCTTGTAGCCAGATGAAATCTTTGTATGTTCCTCTAATAAATTTCTAGCCTTCAACCAACATGGTTAGCTTACTACGGGCCTACAATACGTCTCCCGACAACTTGTCGCCCAACAGTATTGTAAAGCCTATGAATAAATCTAAGCATAACCCTAAGCATTATCCTAAACCTAAGCATAAGCCTAAGCATAATGATGGGTGACGAATTGTCGAGTAGATGAAATTTCTTATTACAATTTGTCAGTCGACAACTTATCGGCCTACGAATTGTCGTTATACCTAAAGCAATACAATACACAATAAATTATAAACAGTCTTACCGGTCCAATTTCAATAAATCCACAAAATTTTACAAGATATTCACCCCTAAAATTAAAGAATACAGTTATCTATCGTAAGTTATCTTTGAAATTTGCCGCTGATTTCAGACTCCATACCGCATTAAGTATAGTTTGTGACTATCTTGTTTTGTTTACGTTTACGTATAAGCCTATTCTTACGCTTAGGGTTAGACCTTGGCTTAAAAATACGATTATACCACTGTTACGGCCCTGTTCTATGTATACGTCATGATGTCATACTGTCATATATTATTACACGCCTTTCTCAAAATACCCACTCGAAAATGGCGGATCCATGGGGGGCCACCCCGGCCGTGCCCCCCAACAGCATCTCGACAAAAATTCTATTGCAATTTTCTGACAATAGTTCGTGGTTTGTGTATGCATCAAAAGTAAGCTTATTACCTGTGAAATTTTGCCCCTAATTTTGAGATCCTGGATCCGCCACTGCCACTCGAACTCCCAACACAATATTCTGGTGCCGCCCATGCTGCCTTAAACAAATACAAATAAAACTTACGTTTCGTTAACCAAACAAGGCCTTTGGTCCTTTAGTCCGGCGGCGACAATCGATCCGCCTTTCACTTGTAGCTTTTCAAGCCCCAATTTTTCTAATCTCTTCAAATGGGTCGTTGATATTTCTTGGCGATTTAGGCCCCCGGCATCAAGGTACTGGCCGAGCGGACGGTATATTGATCCATCGCTGTAGCAGCACTGAAACCGAGTACGGTAAGCGTATCCTAAGATGCAGGATGTAACCGGATATGCGTTTTCGTTTCGGTTATTTTTACTATCCGTTTACACGCTGCTAGACGTAATTCAATTTTTATTTATTACTTAAGTATACTAGGCTTTATCAGTAGGGGTTCCTGTCAATTTTCTGAAATAACGAATACAAGGAATACAAGCGCTGGTCGTTAAGACAAATTTTTACGCGGTGTGCGTGCGGACAATTTTAGTCAGACAAATTGAAGCTTTAGTTAATATTTTATTTAAAGGTACCAGACTATTAAAGTAGTGTTAATAAGCTGGGCCGAGTAAAGAAATTTAAACAAGTTATCGTTTGGATAATGGTACGAGGTTGAAAATTTGTTATCTATTAATCATCGGTAAGATGATTTAGATCGACATTTTCAGTCCAAAACAACCCATACAGACAGGTTTTGATATTGAACAGAATGATATAAAAAATATAATTTAAATTATCGTAAATAATGCGCAATATATACTTTTAATTTTGGATGGTCACAAAACTCGGTCTATGGTAAATGGAGTTTGTTGATTAATTAAATCTGTGCTCATTTTTAGCTCCGAGTTTCTAACAACGCGGGGCCTTTTATCTTTTCTCCGCTATGTTTAAGATTAAGGCTTTGGCTTTGGGAAATCGGCTTCGGCTAAAGGTTTGGACTGAAGCTTTAGGTGAGTCTTTTCCGAAACCTAAACATAAGCCTAAACCAAAGCCTTAAAGTAAGCCTATACAGAAAAATCATAATCCTAAGCCTAACCTAAGCGTAAACGTAATATGTATAAATACTTTAATGACATTCACGTAGACAGGAGACGACTGGTATTCAGTCATAAGTCGGTTGAATTTTCGCCGAGATGCACTTCGCAATGGTTCGCCGTACAGTTCATCGATAACATCACCAACTTCAATCCGAGCCTAAACAAAACATTAACTTTTAAAAAGTCCAAAATTACGCTTATCAGTTAACCTAATATGCAAATTATCTATTAGGTAACTATTTAATTATCGGTTTTGAAAGGTATATAAACAACATATTCAGACTGTTCGTACCCAAAAACCCTTCAGTAACGCTAATAGTCCCTCATTTAAATTATGTTAAGTCCACGAATACTCCTCTGAGCCTGGTTTGGTTCATTTCCTCGTGTTCATTGAGGAATGAGAGGTAGAGTAAGTGTATACAGCGGCCTGTAAAATTTCACTAACACTGCACCTATAATGCAAGCGAGTGTGTGATGAACCAAATTTCTCAATCGTCGCTAGCATAGTGTCATTTGATTTGTTTGTATAGTTTGCAGATTAAAAAATACAATACAATTTGAATAAAAATCTGTTTTGTTTAAATTTTAAAATACAGTAGTATAGTTAGTACCTCTTCGTCGGCAACTGAATCGCTTTCAACCTTGGTCACAATCAGTCGATCACTGATTTCTCTGAAATCAAACACTTATTGTTAGCCAGATTTAACTTTTAGCATTTTAGGCAAAATATAATTTTATCATATGTTTGCTGCTTAACAAGCTGATACAGATGCAGTATTTTAGGAACATTTGCTGTGAAAAACATAGCACGTAGCAGCAGAATATGTCCGTAGAATTCGGACTAAAAATATAAAACAACCCCTATATATAAAGGCTATATTCTCAAATGCGTATAGCATCTATCTACCATCAGTTTAGCGACAGGATTTCAAACAGAATATGTCCGTAGAATTCGGACTAAAAATATAAAACATCCCCTATATATAAAGGCTATATTCTCAAATGCGTATAGCATCTATCTACCATCAGTTTAGCGACAGGATTTCAAACGCGAACTACTGTAATTGCAGATATCAAAATTTGAAATTTACAAGACTTAGTGCCAACATGTGATAGGTGCTGCACACGTTTTAGAGTACGCTCAAACACTCAAAATAATATTTCTGATATTTAAGAAAAAAAGTTCTTACATTTGAGAAATATGATTAACAAGGTGCAGTTGAAAAGTATTTCTGATGTTTTAAAAAAAGTTTTGAAATAAAGCTGAAAATAAATGTTTTCCAGTTATTTTTAGAAAAAATTTTCTTAAATATCAGCAAAACTTTTCAGATTTGCCACAGAAAACACTTTTCTGAATAAATTTAGAAATACTTTTTTGTGTGTACGTCATTGTTATAATTTGAATTATCTGGAATCTGACTGTGAATAACTTAAAATTAAGTTTAAGATAGTTCTTATGTATCAAATGATTTATTTTTTCAGAATTGCTTATGGCGGTCCGCTTATCTTAGACACGTCATGTGGAGATTCCGTTAAAATGTTTTTCTCCTTTCTCTTTCCCGAAAATATCAGTATAGCAAAATTTTTCCCATTTCAATTGGTTATTAGCCCATGTGGGAATAGAACAAGGCAATATTCAGTTTAACAGTGTAATATAAGCATATTCATAAGAATATTTAAAAAAAGTACAAAAGCTCAAGCTTCCTCTATTGCTTACTCACGCGGAAAACGTAAAACCGGCGCCTCCAGTTTCATGGCCATTGCTTTTATTACAGGAAAATGATGAATTTCCTTGTTCAAATTTTAAGTTCCCCCCCCACGTAACACTACAAACGCAGGACGCCCACAACGCACAACCCCAACCCAGCCTACCTCTACGTGATTGTTGAGGCCAGCTGAGAATTCCTAACCTGCTTTTTAGGTTATACGCAAACAAAAGTTATGTTACTTATACTGCAATTTTGACCAGGGTGTAAGCGGATAGTAAAATTAACAGAAATGGATAGCGATCAAAACATCGGAAACTAAAAACGGATATTGAAGTAGAAATGTTTCAAAGATGTTTTATTTGTCTGCCAACACAATTTAGGCATGCAAACATTCACCCGCTTTCTGTATTTTAACAGAAATGGAAACGAACGCCGATTTTTATGTGCCGTTCATTTTATCGTGTGTCCCGTGTGTGGATTTTGGCGACGCCTATTTTCCACTTGAGTATGGGAAAGCGCAACAAACGGGAAGTTGAATTTGAAAACTTTTTCAATTTCCTTTATCCTAAAAATTTATTAACATCACATAGTAATTTGATAAAATAATTTCGTTTCAATTTAGTATTTGCGAAAATTAAAACAGTCTAGAAGGGAAATTGAAACGTTTTGTTAATTCAATTTCCCACTTGGGTCAACATTGTAAGCACGTATTGAGAAATTGAAGGAGTTACAAAATTTTGGTGAGCAAAATGATATTGTCTCTGTTTTGAAACGATGCAAAAAGTTGAATTCATGAAGGCGTCGCCAAAATCCACACACAGAACACGATAAAATGAACGACGCATTACCGGAAACGGATATCTCAGTACATCCGACTTTAGACACTTTTTATATAACTAATAGCTTTTATAGGACTACCGGCGATACGAAATGGTGCCTTGCCGCTCTTTAGGAATTCACTTAGAGTAAGCAAATGAACTAAATATTCAGGTTGAATCCATTGTTAAAAAATGGACAGTTAGACTTTGAGCTTCATTCACGCCAACCGATCTTAAACTAATTTTGAGTTTCAGTTGCCACTGCTCAGATTCGAGATACATTTCAAATTATAACAATGACGTACACACAAAAAAGTATTTCTAAATTTATTCAGAAAAGTGTTTTCTGTGGCAAATCTGAAAAGTTTTGCTGATATTTAAGACAATTTTTTCTAAAAATAACTGGAAAACATTTATTTTCAGCTTTATTTCAAAACTTTTTTTAAAACATCAGAAATACTTTTCAACTGCACCTTGTTAATCATATTTCTCAAATGTAAGAACTTTTTTTCTTAAATATCAGAAATATTATTTTGAGTGTTTGAGCGTACTCTAAACGTGTCACACTATCATGTTGCACTAGTCTTGTAAATTTCAAATTTTGATATCTGCAATTACAGTAGTTCGCGTTTGAAATCCTGTCGCTAAACTGATGGTAGATAGATGCTATACGCATTTGAGAATATAGCCTTTATATATAGGGGATGTTTTATATTTTTAGTCCGAATTCTACGGACATATTCTGTTTGAAATCCTGTCGCTAAACTGATGGTAGATAGATGCTATACGCATTTGAGAATATAGCCTTTATATATAGGGGTGTTTTATATTTTTAGTCCGAATTCTACGCATATCTCTCTACGTGCTATGTTTTCCACAATGTTCCTAAAATACTGCATTGTATCAGCTTGTTAAGCAGCAAACATATGATAAAAATTATATTTTGCCTAAAATGCTAAAAGTTAAATCTGGCTAACAATAAGTGTTTGATTTCAGAGAAATCAGTGATCGATGATTGTGACCAAGGTTGAAAGGATTAGTTCGCGAGAGGTACTAACTATACTACTGTATTTTAAAATTTAAACAAAACAGATTTTTATTCAAATTTATTGTATTTTTTAATCTAAACTATACAAACAAATCAAATGCACTATGCTAGCGCATTAGAAATTTGGTTATCACACATCTCGCTTGCATTATAGGTGCAGTGTTAGTGAATTTACAGGCCGCTGTATACACTTACTCTACCTCTCATTCCTCAATGACACGAGGAAATGAACAAACCAGGCTCAGAGGAGTATTCGTGGACTTAACATAATTTAAATGAGGGACTATTAGCGTTACTGAAGGGTTTTTGGGTCGACAGTCTGAATATGTTGTTTATATACCTTTCAAAACCGATAATTAAATAGTTACCTAATAGATAATTTGCATATTAGGTTAACTGATAAGCGTAATTTTGGACTTTTTAAAAGTTAATGTTTTGTTTAGGCTCGGATTGAAGTTGGTGATGTTATCGATGACTGTACGGCGACCATTGCGAGTGCATCTCGGCGAAAATTCAACCGACTTATCTGAATACCAGTCGTCTCCTGTCTACGTGAATGTCATTAAAGTATTTATACATATTACGTTTACGCTTAGGTTAGGCTTAGGATTATGATTTTTCTGTATAGGCTTACTTTAAGGCTTTGGTTTAGGCTTATGTTTAGGTTTCGGAAAAGACTCACCTAAAGCTTCAGTCCAAACCTTTAGCCGAGCCGATTTCCAAAGCCAAAGCCTTAATCTTAAACATAGCGGAGAAAAGATAAAAGCCCCGCGTTGTTAGAACTCGGAGCTAAAAATGAGCACAGATTTAATTAATCAACAAACTCCATTTACCATAGCCGAGTTTTGTGACCATCCAAAATTAAAAGTATATATTGCGCATTATTTACGATAATTTAAATTATATTTTTTATATCATTCTGTTCAATATCAAAACCTGTCTGTATGGGTTGTTTTGGACTAAAAATGTCGATCTAAATCATCTTACCGATGATTAATCAATAACAAATTTTCAACCTCGTACCATTATCCAAACGATAACTTGTTTAAATTTCTTTACTCGGCCCAGCTTATTAACACTACTTTAATAGTCTGGTACCTTTAAATAAAATATTAACTAAAGCTTCAATTTGTCTGACTAAAATTGTCCGCACGCACACGCGTAAAAATTTGTCTTACGACCAGCGCTTGTATTCCTTGTATTCGTTATTTCAGAAAATTGCAGGAACCCTACTGATAAAGCCTAGTATACTTAAGTAATAAATAAAAATTGAATTACGTCTAGCAGCGTGTAAACGGATAGAAATAACCGAAACGAAACGCATATCCGGTTACATCCTGCATCTTAGACCTTACCTACTCGGTTTAGTCTGCTACAGCGATGGATCAATATACGTCCTCCCAGTCCTTGATCCGGGCCTATCGCAAGAATATGACCATTGAGAGATTAGAGGGTGAAAAGTAAAGGAAGCGAATGTCGCCGCCGCTAAGGCAAAGCCTTGTTTGTACGAAGTAAGTTTTATTTGTATTTGTTTAAGCAGTGGGCGGCAAGAATATTGTGTTGGGAGTGAGTGGCAGTGGCGATCAGGATTCAAAATTAGGGGCAAAATTTCACAGGTAATAAGCTTACTTTGATCCACGATTCAGAAATTGATAGATTTTTGTGATGTGTGGGCGGCCGGGCCCCCTGCCATTTCGAGGGGTATTTTGAGAAGCGTTAATAATGACAGTATGACATCAGACGTATACGACGGGCCGACATGGATAATCGTATTTTTAAGCCAAGTCCCAAGCGAGATAGGCTTAACAAACGAAACAAAACAAGATAGTCAAATATAGGAGGGTTCGCTGACTAGTAGTATTATTTTTTTAGGGGATATTTGTAAATTTTTGGATTTATGTGGGGTAGATATATTTATTGTGTATTGTATTTTAGGATAGTTGAGGATAGTTGTCGTGATGTAAGAATTTCTTACTCGTTCGCCTCTTATTAGTATTAGTTGGTATGCTTGGGTTATGTTGTATTAGCTTTCGCCCAAAACGCCAAAAAACAATTTGATATGTATAACTCAAGGTTGAAAAATTGTTTTCCCCCCGGAAGGTTTGTGCTTTAGGTGAGTCTTTTCCACTTACAAGCTACCAAGCTTAAGAGCTATACAGAAAATCTATCCAGCTACCAGCGTAACGTATATGATAATATTATACATTCAGTAGACAGGAGACGACTGTATTCAGTCATAGTTGGTTGAGTTTTCGCTAGTATTTTTTGCAATGGTTCGCCGTACAGTTCATCGATAACATCACCAGCTTTAATCCGAAGCCTAAACAAAACATTAACTTTTAAAAAGTCCAAGAATTACGCTTATCAGTTAACCTAATATGCAAATTATCTATTAGGTAACTATTTGAATTATCGGTTTTGAAAGGTATATAAACAACATATTCAGACTGTTCGTACCCAAAAACCCTTCAGTAACGCTAATAATCCCTCATTTAAATTATGTTAAGTCCACGAATACTCCTCTGAGCCTGGTTTGGTTCATTTCCTCGTGTTCATTGAGGAATGAGAGGTAGAGTAAGTGTATACAGCGGCCTGTAAAATTTCACTAACACTGCACCTATAATGCAAGCGAGTGTGTGATGAACCAAATTTCTCAATCGTCGCTAGCATAGTGTCATTTGTTTGTTTGTATAGTTTGGAGAGATTAAAAAATACAATACAATTTGAATAAAAATCTGTTTTGTTTAAATTTTAAAATACAGTAGTATAGTTAGTACCTCTTCGTCGGCAACTGAATCGCTTTCAACCTTGGTCACAATCAATCGATCACTGATTTCTTCTAAATCAAACACTTATTGTTAGCCAGATTTAACTTTTAGCATTTTAGGCAAAATATAATTTTATCATATGTTTGCTGCTTAAGCAAGCTGATACAGATGCAGTATTTTAGGAACATTTGCTGTGAAAAACATAGCACGTAAGAGCAGAATATGTCCGTTGGAGAATTCGGACTAAAAATATAAAAACATCCCCTATATATAAAGGCTATATTTCTCAAATGCGTATAGCATTCATCCTGAGAACGATTAGTTTAGGAGCTGAAACATAATGTTCAAGACATAATATGTCCGTAGAATTCGGCACTAAAAATAGATAAAACATCCCCTATATATAAAGGCTATATTCTCAAATGCGTATAGCATCTATCTACCATCAGTTTAGCGACAGGATTGCAAACGCGAACTACTGTAATTGCAGATATCAAAATTTGAAATTTACAAGACTTAGTGCCAACATGTGATAGGTGCTGCACACGTTTTAGAGTACGCTCAAACACTCAAAATAATATTTCTGATATTTAAGAAAAAAAGTTCTTACATTTGAGAAATATGATTAACAAGGTGCAGTTGAAAAGTATTTCTGATGTTTTAAAAAAAGTTTTGAAATAAAGCTGAAAATAAATGTTTTCCAGTTATTTTTAGAAAAAATTTTCTTAAATATCAGCAAAACTTTTCAGATTTGCCACAGAAAACACTTTTCTGAATAAATTTAGAAATACTTTTTTGTGTGTACGTCATTGTTATAATTTGAAATGTATCTCGAATCTGAGCAGTGGCAACTGAAACTAGTGTTTTTACTTGTGGTGCTTGTTCGATGTCAAAATTAGTTTAAGATCGGTTGGCGTGAATGAAGCTCAAAGTCTAACTGTCCATTTTTTAACAATGGATTCAACCTGAATATTTAGTTCATTTGCTTACTCTAAGTGAATTCCTAAAGAGCGGCAAGGCACCATTTCGTATCGCCGGTAGTCCTATAAAAGCTATTAGTTATATAAAAAGTGTCTAAAGTCGGATGTACTGAGATATCCGTTTCCGGTAATGCGTCGTTCATTTTATCGTGTTCTGTGTGTGGATTTTGGCGACGCCTTCATGAATTCAACTTTTTGCATCGTTTCAAAACAGAGACAATATCATTTTGCTCACCAAAATTTTGTAACTCCTTCAATTTCTCAATACGTGCTTACAATGTTGACCCAAGTGGGAAATTGAATTAACAAAACGTTTCAATTTCCCTTCTAGACTGTTTTAATTTTCGCAAATACTAAATTGAAACGAAATTATTTTATCAAATTACTATGTGATGTTAATAAATTTTTAGGATAAAGGAAATTGAAAAAGTTTTCAAATTCAACTTCCCGTTTGTTGCGCTTTCCCATACTCAAGTGGAAAATAGGCGTCGCCAAAATCCACACACGGGACACACGATAAAATGAACGGCACATAAAAATCGGCGTTCGTTTCCATTTCTGTTAAAATACAGAAAGCGGGTGAATGTTTGCATGCCTAAATTGTGTTGGCAGACAAATAAAACATCTTTGAAACATTTCTACTTCAATATCCGTTTTTAGTTTCCGATGTTTTGATCGCTATCCATTTCTGTTAATTTTACTATCCGCTTACACCCTGGTCAAAATTGCAGTATAAGTAACATAACTTTTGTATAACCTAAAACGCAGGTTAGGAATTCTCAGCTGGCCTCAACAATCACGTAGAGGTAGGCAACTTAAAATTTGAACAAGGCAAATTCATCATTTTCCTGTAATAAAAGCAATGGCCCATGTAAAGTCAGAGGCGTACCGGTTTTCCGCGTGACTGCAATAGAGGAAGCTTGAGCTTTAGTACTTTTTTTAAATATTCTTATGAATATGCTTATATTACACTGTTAAAGCCCTGTTCTATACATGGGCCAAACCAATTGCTGGGAAAAGTTTTGCTATACTGATATTTTGAAAGTAAAGTAGCAAAACATTTTACCGGAATCTCCCATGACGTGTCTAAGAAAGAGCAATTCTGAAACAATAATCATTTGATACATAAGAACTATCTTCAGCTGTTACTTTTAAGTTATTCACAGAGATTTCAGAAACGAAATGACGACGCCCACTAGCAAATCCAAGTGGGGTCTGCGAGGCGGGCTCACGCCCCTCCCTCAGAAGTTTTTCAGCGATAAAATGGTAAGAGACCTAGCGCACACTTTTCCACTTCACAAAATTTTCACATATATGGCATACCGTATAAATAGAGTTCCACAACTTTTACCAGTTTTTGGATCCGCCGCTGATGACACCCGAAATATTGTGCGATGAAAGTTGTTCAACAGAAGCTCACAATGTATTTTGTTAGCTAATAGCACCAAAACAAATTGTACACCCTTCGCACATCATGGCACCCAAAAACTAAAGAGCTATGAATTTCAAAAGTTCACACCGGTCTAAATTAACCGTTACCTTGATTACAAACTGAAACTTGCACTGATTTAATGGTTCCAGCATTGACAACAGCATTTCTAGAAACAATAGATGTTAATTTCGTGAAAATTTAAAATTGAATTTTACAGCTATTTGAGATTATATGAATCTTGGCGTTTCAGATTACTATCTGATAATCTGATGTTTAATATTTTTAAATATATACTATCTGCACTTTCTTTAATTTCAACGTGAAACTTTTATTTAATTAAAGCGGATTTGGGATTTTTTCTGCGTAATCCAAAATACATCTATTATAAAAAAAGCTAAAAGCCCCGCATACGTATTTTGGGCAACTTTCCATGCTTTGTTTACGATATTTTTTAGAATAGAAACGCGGTTGTTCTGTAAAAAGAAACTTTGCATGCAGGTTATTATAAAATCGATGACTTTTGCTCATTGCGTAAAGCTGGCTGACTACATTTATTAATTACAGCCGAAAAACTATCTGGAATTGTACAAAAATATCGGGATATTCACTATACGCCTGATGCATTGCTGGTTTACTGCCAAAAACCTCAAAATTAACTACAGTTGTGTCATTTTTCTGCATTTACGTTCGTCCAACAAGTAGTTAGATACAAAATAAACTAAATTTAAACAATAAAATACTTAAATAAGGCTTCTAATATAGCAAATGAAAAATAAACTTTCTGTATTTCATTTTGTTGCGTTAGTATTATATTTGTATTGTTTCAATATTCAACTCACCACTAAGTATATCATCTCCAAGTATCGATAGCGGATCATAAAAATCCTTAAAAAAGCCATAAATTGTATAGAATTTAGAATTGATCTGTTTGATCCACGAGCAGAAAATGAAAATATTCCAATTTAATAATAAGTCGAATTTCAAAATGCTTTTATATACTGTATAGCGTCCTGCCTAGACTTAGAAACTGAAAAGCTTACGCTTTAAAATCCTGAAAACCATTTTTGTGAGAAAATTGAATTTTTCAGGAATAATTTGTTTATCATTAATTACACGTACCTCAAATGAGCAAATATGATATTATCTCGTCCAGACGGTTCAAATGATACCTAGTTTTTTAAAGTTTGTGAGGAAATTTTTTCGAATTTTTCACCCAAGGTTCCTTCTTATAAAAATTAAAAAATCTAGTAAACTTTTCCTCGGAATACAGTCAGATTATATCTTTGAGAAACCAGTAAACTCAAGCTGAGCATGAATATATCAGTATTTTTGCAACTAATTCGCCCCTAATCCGAAGAATGGCCGCAGGTTCAGGTTTAAGGTTTTATGCTAATTGTAGGCAGGCCGCTGAACATTTTTACCTCAAGCAATGCAGGATTTGACCGCATTAGCCTAATTGTATGAGTCAATATGCCTTTATTCATCGCTATGCGCAACATCAGCCGCCCTCTGCCTCGATCCGTGGTAACCTATAAATATCGCATTTGAGATGGGTGCAAATCTCAGCCTTCCAACGTATAAGAGCGTGTGTTCGAATCAGGGTTGTGGGCCGGAAAAAATTACAGAAAAAATGTTTTTTTTTTTTCATTTTTTCCATCTTTTTCCGAGGGGGGAAGTAGAAAAAATTAAATGTTCCTTAAATATAACTTGGAACTAAATATGACATAAACTAACGTTGTTTAGATGACATGCAACTAATTCACATGCAATACACTAACGGTGACTGTGTGTATTCACCGTTATGTCCAGTAGGACTCATTAAATGCCCGAAAACAGCGAAAACTGCCGGACTTAAATATATAAATGGATTTCTGAAATAAAGATTTGCCATGTGATTCAACGTAAAAACTACGTCGGTCGTCTCGTTTGCTTCTCTAACCAAGTTTCGTCTGCCGTTGGTGCCAGAGTTAGGGCCCCCAAAATTAAAAATTTGCCTTTGCCGTTTGGTTTAACACATAAATACGCCTGGCATCAAGCTCGTTTTGTCGCGAGGTTCCCATAATTTGCCTTGGGATTTAATATACCTGCATAAAAGACATCTGACTAGTTATCTCGCTTCATTCATGAGCTCCTGCTGATCGCTTCTGATCAATCCTCGTCCAAATCCGAATTTTTTAAAATTCGATACTCTAAGTTTCCGTGCCGCCTTGGGAGCCAGCGAGCGCTGGCAGCGGGCCAAATCAGTTATTTGATAACAACCCTTTAACCAGACTTATGATTGCAGATATATTTTAATACCAATCGACTCTTTAACATTTCGACAAAATTGTTTGGGTCCCAATCGCAGACCTTGAGAGTTAACCTTAAAAATTTACTATTAAAACTCAAATTTTTGATTGAAATGATCAGGGTAAGTCTTTAGCTCATTATGCAAAAATTTTCAAAACCTAACCGTTTTTGACAAACGCCGGCTAAGGGTAGGATAACCGAACAGACCAGAATTCCGGCTGCACCACGCCTGTAATGATAATGTGCTACCTACTGGTGACCCGAACAGAAGGGGTAGGCTGATATTTTTTGGCCCCTCCAGAGGGTATCTCCTCTCGTTATTCGGTTACGGACTGTTATTTATTTTTCACCCACGCTCAGCCACCCTTTGTTATTGATATACATCCAGTACTGCAATTATCCGTTGAATTAAACGTTTATTTGTCTTGAATCAAAAGCTTGAGCAATAATGCAAGGTTATACTTAGGAATGTAATTTTAAATCTAAGTATGCTTTAAAGTTTCGAACTCAAATTTATTTGGTCCTGGAGTCATTTATGCACTGCAATAGGGACAATTGACATTTATGGACTCTAATTAGATGTTTAGGAACTACATCCGCCTACGGACTCTTATTAGGAATACGGACTCTTATTGACTGGGACTCAAAATCAGGACCCGCTTGTTCGGGTCACTACAGTATCTTTAAGTTTCTTGCTTGTAATGACAGAAAACTTCTCAGCGTTCATCCTCTTCTATTCAGTTACATTACTAGAGCTTACTAGAAATCACTAACAGTTGGAAAAATTTTTTTTCCCGTCATAATTTTTTACGGAAAAAACAACCTTGGTTTAAATCATTTCTACGAATCTTTTTGGCCCATTAGAAGATCAGGGTCGGAACGTTCTTTTGCGGAACTGCAACAGAGTAAGCTAAAGTTTTATACTATTTTTTCGCTTAGGCTTGGTTGCTTCCAGTTCATATGAGCTACAATAATACCCAGACCGAGGTAGTTCAAAAAGTTAAAACCATACAGTAGGTTGATAACCGGCAACCTGCATACTGTATACAAGCCTTTCCTTCAGACTGCTGTGCGCATATTGCGTTTATCTGACTTTTGCATATAAAATCGCACCCAAAATAAAAGAATTAATATAATCAATACACTAACCTGTTTGCATTTTTGCACGAACGCTATGGAAAATTGTAACGGAACCGTTAACCTGAATCCAAAAAACCAGGTTAAAACTGTCGATTTATACTGACGTTCATTTTTAATCAACGCAAATGCTGGATTATAGATTCGTAGCCAGCTCAACTTGCCATGGGGGGAGGCTAAAAATTGTGCACGCGGAACGATACAAGGGTTTAATCACATACAAGCAAGGTTAAAAATTATCTAGGGGGCCCGAAATTTTTCTAGGGGGCTAGAGTCCCGTTAACCCTCGTTGGTTACGTTCTCGCTGGATTAGGAAACCAGCAGCTGCCTTTGCAACGGATTCAAGTTCATTTCAATGAAAAAGTATGTTCATGTCTAAAAGTGCAGAGAAAGTTCTGCGTTGTTTTGTAGTCTTCGTTTTAGACGGTGTATTTATTATATTTTGTATTTTTTTATTTCGCATCTTTAACCTCACTCAACCACTACAGGATCCATACGTAGAGCGAGGAATCTACGCCCTCTCATCAGAACATTTTTTGTGATACAATGCTAGACCCTAAGTTACAAGTTTCCCAATTATTAGCAGATTGGCACATATATAGCATATAGTAAAAATTGCATTCCATAACTTTTGCCAGCCCGTCTTCGCGTCGGAAATTTCTGGATCGGCCGCTGCGCGCAACACTAGCACTCTGTTGTCTGTTACTTACGCGGCAATTGGAAAAATGTCTGCTAACGCACTGATCCATTGCCAATAGCTTCGTATCACCAGGCCAGTTCGAAGACTATTCGATACTGAAATTGAACAAAATATTTAAATTTTAAGTGCCATATAAGCAAAAGTTTGCAAGTCCAATGTAAAATAAAACTCGTTATAGCTGCCAGTACAGTAAAGTTATTTAAACTGAGCATCAAATATAATGTATACACTTAACATTGTAATATATAGCAATACTTAGATTTCTAAGGTATAACTGAATGAAAAACGTGTTCAAACGTTCAAGTTAGTGCAGCGAGAACTCACTATTGCAATTTGCATGTGCAATTATTTCATTCGCAAGATTTGTCCAGAAACGCTTTCATAAAATGAACTGCTGAAAACAAGTTCTCGCTGCAAAAACTTGTACATTGGTATAGGGCTTAATAGGGTTCGAGTTCTAACAGCTTTGTGATGTTTTACGGCCCATGTAAAGATCAAGGACGGAACGTTTTTCTGTGGGTCTACAATAGAGTAAGCTTAAGCATTAGACTAATTTTTGTTTGGCTTAGGTTTAGGCGTAGGCTTAGGCTTAGGAATATGCTCATTCGTACGCTTTGGCCTAGGCTTAGACTTAGGCTTAGGTTACAAATATGCTTATAATACTGTTCCGCCCGCGTTCTTTATATCGGCCTGTTTGACAAAAATATATTATCTACAAACGAAGCTGTTGAAATAAAGTTTCATTTAAGTTTCGGTTGCTTGTGCGTCGAATACCAAATTTGCTACTTCATAGAAACATGTTCTTATGTATATTGTACAATGATTGAATTGACAATAAAACTACTAACACGTTCTAGGTAGCAGTCCGTTTTTTATGATATCTTCTAGCGTTTTGCAGAACGGCAGCACTGAATGATGTTGATCAACAATTGCACCTTTTACTTGACAAAATCGAAGAATGTGAACTGCAAAAAATGCAACTTATTTAATATCACTGGGGTATTAGATTGGGACCAGTTGATGGATCTGAAAAAACTTCAGAAACCAATCTACTAAAAAGCCAAATGTTTCAGTGTCTATCAACCGTCCGCTTAGCCACCTCAAAAATCCAGAAAAAGTCATCAAAGACAATTTTTGCAGTATGGTATATATGTGCTATTAGAAGCTAATACCAGCAAGGTAGGGAAAGACCTTATCATTTTGAAAGAAAAATTGTAAAGTGGACCTTATCATTTTATCACTATAAAAGCTAACACTGTTTTAAATTATTTCTCAAATTTACCTTTTGCGTAGTTGTTTACGGCGCACCCGTACAATTATTACTGAAAGCCATAGCGTTTAGCATAATTTCAACTATTAATACCAAACCAACGTCACCGTTAGTAATAACGGCCCCATGTAAAGATCAGGGACGGAACGTTTTTCTGTGGGACTATAAAAGAGTATGATTAAGGTTTAGACTAAATTTTTTTGTTTGGCTTTTGGACTTAGGGTTGGGTTTAGGCTTAGGAATATGGTCATTTTCGAACGCTTAGGCTTAGGCGTAAGGCTTAGGAATATGTTTATAATACTGTTCCGCCACTGTTATTTACATTGGCCGTAATAACTCATAGAGCGATCTAGACATTAAGAAAGGTCCAACAATCTGTCAGTCGCCCTGAGCGGCTAAAGTTTTAGTTTTTCGCAGCACAACATCATCCTTAATGTTTACAAAATTTTTAGTGTAAAAACGGTAAAATGAATGTTTTAATAAAATCGTCAAATTTGTGTATTTTATAAATATCAGCAAGTTTCGCAATGATATGTTTTTGTCAAATTTCAATTAGAAAATTTGGTTAATTTGGCGTGTAAATATTAATTTTTCGGTTGCTATTTGGGATAACAAATTAATATATATTGATACAGTTGTGTCGCGAGCCTAGCCAACAAACGATGTTTCATCCACTTTAAGGTCTAAATCAGGTTAATATGTAAAGTCTGACTTGCCCGTTTTCCAAGCTTCAATGAAGGTACTTACCTTTTAGCTGTTTCAAATACGGATGACTCAAAGACATTTTATTAATACGGTAACACTGGAAGCGTAGGCTTTACATAATTTAGCATAACATATTTCCACTTCATTTGTTTATTTAATAAATATTTAAAGTTTCCAAAAATCAAAAATAAAGCAACAAGGGATGGGTTTCTGCAATGTTACTTAATATTTACTTTGTTATACTTGAGTAATTACTTAAGTCACCGACTTAAATAAAGAATACACTTTCTCAGCAAAAAAAATTACCAAATCGTCATAAACACAAAAACCATACTTTTCCTTTTAAATAAAAATAAGAGTCTGATAAACTTCAAGTGTAAGCTTTAAGAATTAAAGCCTAACATGACCCGTAAACGTAAATACCTAGATCTAAGAGACACAGAAATAACGACTCGGCAAAGCGAATTTGGAATCTGTTAATTCATCTCACAAATCGGCCCATGATCATGTTGTTTTAGTTTGTAAGGGTGTTTAGGTGCAAACCTTTTAAGTTTTATTCAGGAAACAGAATATCTGGTATATTCAATCCTCATTCGGTTATGCTTGCAATAAAACTAGCAAATATCCTTTGTATAAAACAGTTTATTTTCATACAGGAATAGTTAACGCAGGAAGTCGTCAAATTTGGAGTAATTTCAAGAAATGACGAATAACACAGTTTCATATGGTACAGAACGCGCTATATTG
>JASANG010000804.1:0-38946 GCA_030248215.1 Enoplolaimus lenunculus
AGTAGGCACACGAGTTCGACTCTTGACACGTTTTTGCCAAATGGTCATTTCAAAAACATATAAAATATCGATCCTTCAGCTGATGTTTGCAAGAATACAAATCTACTATTGTGATCGCTCACGCAGTGGATCATAACCTGTTCTCTGTGATTAACCCATTCGGTGATTACGTTTTTCCGATGTAAAACACTGACTGCAAAAGTATATTTATGTGCTGAGCCCTAATTTATTCACAAAGGAGTTGCCTCAAACTTTGAACTGTTCATGATTCGTCACCGTTTACGGCAACAGTTTTTCATTTTGACAAAAATGGACAGGTTCGATAAAAACATAGGCGTGAAAGCTTTATCCGAATGTGGCTTCAAGAACGTTTAATGCAGTACAACTGTTAATATGCTTTTTCATAATCATCATAAATTGCCAGAATTTGAAACTGGTTGTGGTTTAGCGACATGTAAATCAAGCATGGCCTCCTCAAAAATTGAAAACACCGCACCAGCACTAAAATTGTAATTTTCTGAAAAATTTTCAATTTCCTGCCAAACTTTTAATTTTAGTCACATTTACATGTGCGCAACGTACGTATTATTGCTTTGAACGTTTTAGGACTTGTATAAAATCTAGAATGAATATTTGACTGATATGCAAACTGTATCCCTGTTGATACCTCATGTTGTAGAAACTTTGCGGTGACTTCACGGCACAAACGCAGGGATTTGCCTAAGACCAGTATGAAAAGTTCTGTGGAATAATTAAACGAAACAATTTGCATTGACAGCTACTATGATGTTTGTTAATCAGTTATTAAAAGTACAGATATATTGATTTTTACTCCAGTAAATAAAATTTACGTTTAACAACTTATTGTAATTGGGCCTGACTTTGTAGGAAAAAATTGTAATATTCATTCATGTCATATACTCATGAAAATAACAAGCCTCAAATAGTGCTTTTGGGACGGTAATGGATACATAATTAGCTTAATATAGGTACACAATACACGATCGGTTTTTGCTTACGAAAATACAAAACAACATCAGTTTAAAACCTAAAATTACAAATTTTTGAATTGCATCCTTTCAAAACTGTTGTGCTTAATAAACTTGCAATCTTAATACAAATTGGTTTTAAATGAATTAATCAGCATAATAATTCGTTTTTGTTTTCTAAGTATAGTAAGATTATTTATCTTACTGAACTGAACAGTTTCAAAGCAGATATACTTTGAATCGCTTTTGTTTTGTTTTAGGAAACTGTTAATAACACTGAAAAAATAAATGCAACATCGAAAAATCACACTCATTCAATTGAATCTGTAGCTTTTCGCTCAAAACGAGCTGCTCCAAGTAAGTTTTACTATTTTTGTCGTTCATACATAAGCATTGGACAACCATAAATTTGAACATGGCTTGCAAACACAATTAATGTTTGTGTTGAGTTGAACGTTAACATGCCTTATAACTCGCACACCATCACAGTATTTTGCAAATCTGCCCATTTTATTTATAAATCATCTACGCGGAAACAACACTATTCATAAAGACACTTAATCTGCATAAACCAAAATTTCACAGTTTATACCACCGACAAATCTTGTGTAAAATAGCCAAGTAATTAACATTTACTATAAATGCAATCAAAACTTGGCACATACACCCAGTTGCTGCTTTCAACTGTTTTGAGCTATTAAGTTTTTGTTAAATCGAGGAAATTAATTTCGATTTCATATGTTCCAGTTACTTTTTAGTATTCTTGCGACATGAAATGTATAACAAATACTCCTGATTGTGAGATAAGCAATCCAATTTTTTCAAATGTCTTTCAAACATTAAAAAATTGATTATAAGTTATAGCGTCAGCTAGGGTTATTCAAATACACCGTGCTCACGGCAATGTTTGAGTTTGTTCGTAGAGTGTCAAAGCGATAATAGTATGACAACTGCATATATGAATATAATATCTGGTGAAAGGACGACCTGTGAGACCAATTTAAGTGGTATTAAACACAATTAAGTTATGCTCCACTTGGTGTTCCGAGCATATTTGGCATTTTTCACGTCTCAGTTGTTTGTTTGATTTCTGTATGGTCCCCGCTGTCTACGCTGTCACAGCTGTCCCAGCTGTTCCGCTGTCCCCGCTGTCCAATTCACCGAGAGCTAATTTCCTTAAAACAGTAGTCATAGATCAATAATTCAGCAAACACTTCCGATGCCAAAAATAGCTCGATTTAGCGGCTACACTAAATTCAAAGTTCAAACCTTAATCTTTGGAAATATTGGTCAACATGGGTTACTCTTCAGTTTTAATACGTTTATATGAAATGTCCGTGTAAACTTTTGATTCCCTTTAGTTTAACTTGCTTTGTTTATATGTTACACTATATTTGTGGTGATGCAACGTATGATATTTTGAATCCGATTCCGCACAAAGATCCTTGTAGGTGGCTCTGCCACACTTAAACCTATTTCAAACTAAAAACTAAAACAAAAGAAATCCCTAAATCAAAACCACACCTTAAGGGAGTCCCTGGCTCCACCTAGTCTCTCTTAGAACTTAAATTAGGCTTAGGCGTTGCTACAAGGCGTAAAAATTAGTAAAATCGATGCTATGGCGGCTGTGTCCGCAATGTAAAACTTATCTGGGCCCTGCGTGGCCATTGAATAATGTTGTATAATCGGTATAGCTGGATTTGCCGCTAACGACTTAGCTAGTCTAAGTCATCATGTCGTGAGTGTCTGACATGATTGGTTAATATTGTTGTTGTAGTTATGTGTTGGTGAAAGGAGGTTGAACCGGGTGATTGGGTCTGGACCTAAACAGCATTGACGGACACCCAATTGTGGGTGTTGGTCGGCATGAAAATTAGGTCGAGACGTGAAAGGGGTAGCCGGGACCGGAATAGAGCTTGCGTGTGACTATTCTTTTGGCTTTTGAGTTTATTTGCTGCGAGCGGTCTAGGATTGTTGGTAAGTAAGTCTTGATTGAATTTAAGTTTCGGTTTGCCACGGTGGCGTAAACATGTGAAGGAAACCAGGCGCTACGGATAGAATTGCGTTGCGCAAAGCACAGGGTTACCCAGTATAGAATACTGGTGTTATGTGTAAACCGGAGAACTCGGGATTTGTACGGAGAACCTGGGGAAAGTAGTCTAATAAATTTAACGGGGTTAGATGTATTATTCTACAGCGGCTTGGCCAATTCTAACGGGGTTAGATTGGTCGGAAACTTGGTGTATCTCTAACGGGGTTAGAGTGCACGGGTAAAAACAGGGTGTAATTCAAGCGGGGTTAGAATTGCGCGGATTCTGGAAAGGAGTAAAAGTATTGGTATCGGTGAAGCCAGTGTGCTGGACTAAAACGGATTCAGACATAGGTTTTAAGGATTCCGGATCATGCTACAAGTTGAATTGCATAACCTGTGATTTGCTTGCAATACTCGGTGTTGTACAGGATTCGGGTGGGTTGAATAAATGATTACCGGCCGCGTTTACTAAATCAGAGCGATAAGCATACATCGAGGAGAGAACTGCAATAAAGGATACAGGATACAGGGCTGAATCAAAATCACGAACTTCTCACACGGTGACCACGACGGTCTCGATGCTGATTTAGTTGGTGGTCGGTGTGAAAAAGAATAGTTGGAAAAAGGAGAAAGGAGTTTTTGGAAAGTAAAAGGAAAAGGTTGTTATTGGAAACACAGGATCTGAACGATCGTGTTGTGGAAAATAACAAAGAATGCAGGCGTGTAAACGGAAAATGTTGTTATTGGAAACACAGGATCTGAACGTTCGTGTAGTTGAAAATAACAAAGGAGTACAGGCGTGTAAACGGAAAATGTTGTTATTGGAAACACAGGATCTGAACGATCGTGTAGTTGAAAATAACAAAGGAGTACAGGTGAAAAAGGAAATCTGTGATATTGGGCTGTAAACGTATGTGGTGCGCGAAAAGGGCAACAGATACTTAAATTACCGGATAGCACAGGTTGTGAATTAGTTCGACGGTTATACTTGAGGCTACGCCGCAAGTACGTGGAACTGGTTCAGGAGTAAGCGAACTGGAATTGAAAATCCCCGGGGTAGAAGAACAAAAATTGGAAAAAACGGTTGGAAATCGATGAAATTGGCATACTTAGGAACTATTGTGTTTGTAAGTACCGGGCTAAAGTTGTAAACGGAACGGTGGCGCGCATAAGGAGTATTGGTCAAAAACATCTGAAAAATTGTCAAAAATTCAGTTGTTTTTGGATCTGGTGAAGTGAAAAGGTGCGAGATAGGCAAAAGGAGTACAGCATTGGACTTAGGGAGTATCAAGGACAAAAGTAAACGCTTTGCACGCGTGTTGCAAAGGTTTACGGAAATTTCGGTTGGTGCCGGCACGGATTCTAGGTACTTGTAACAAGTAGCTAGCTAATAAGGAGTGATTTCGGGTGAAAACCGGAGCAAAAAGGGTGCCTGACGCGGAATAGCGGCTGGCAAAGGTGAATAAAAGTTGTAAAGGAGTTCAATAAACGATTTGGGTGCATTGTACTTGGGGCTGCGCCGCAACGTTTCAAACATTGTGCCGAATTCAACAAGTGAATAGGGCTGTGTTACAGGATTTTGGGAGTAGCTAAGGGAAAAAGTTTTAAAATCGTCATTGGTGCTCGGGGTTGAAATATTTAGGAACTGTACGGTTCGTAAATATCCGGAGCACGTCCTTGAGAAAATTTTTGGACCAGGTGAAAAGTTTTGGGCCAAAAATTACGAAAAATTGGCGGATCCGAAAAGTGGTGTTTTATATATAAAACACAATAACACTGGTGTGGGAAATAGTTTACAGAGATTGGGTGAAATTTCGAATTCGGAGAAGGAGAATGCCGCTGTACAGGACCCGGACTACGGCAGGAGAACAGGAATCAGCGGCACGGGCCACGGCACGTGAAAGCAGGGTGACAACACAAAGTATGTCACGCGAGCTTCAGGTGGAACAGGGCAAGGAAATCGAAGATATTTTGTTACCAACCACGATGTGTCGTCAAGAATCACTTGAATCAGTATTCCAGACGAACGGGAATGGTGTGACCGGGCAATCTACTATGGTTGCGCGAGGAGCACAGGCGATGACGGAAACAGGCTTGAGAAGGAATTTAGAGGAGACGATAGCGCCGGGTCTAAAGATGTTAGACGCGCAGCGCATCGGAATGAGAGGATTAGAGGATACAGGCATGCGGCAAGGGAGCCATGCACTCGTTTATGCATCGGAGGGAAGTATAGGACATGGCGGTGTTGTAATTCGGGCGTATGTCGACCGGAACCGAGATACACACTACGAATCTGGGCATGATGTATGGAGATAATTCAGAAACAGGCATGAGATGGACGCAGGCATATAGCGGGACAGAGCCGTCACCCGGAATAAATATGATTAGGGCACATCCGCAGTTGGAAATGGATGGGCCGTTGGCAAACTGGTCGGTGGAACAGCGCATGTCCATGGGACATGGGTTGCAGCGTCAACAGGCGTCCACCCAGGTGCAAGGAGCAGGAGCACGGAGCCAGGATAGTGTAAAAGTGGTGGAAGAAGATAGAGGTCGCAGTCCGGGGGTGCCCCAAGCACGCTCGAGAGCGACGTCTATTCAGGAATCGGAGGAAGAGGACGACGAAATTAAGGAATCGGAGAAAGAGGACGACGAAATTAAGGAATTGACTTGGGTATTTGAACGGGGCTCCCACGGTGTTTTGCCTCTAAGTGGCGGCGAGTAGGAACGCATTAAGCGGCTAAACGAACACCAGGCCTCAGCAAGAGTGCTCATCAACGAGGGAACCAAAGCAGTTTGAGCAAGTCTACTGTCGGCAACAAGGGCAAGTTCGGATGCCACCGTACTTGTCATTTAAAAAACTTTAATGGCGAAAGACTTTGGACGGGACATATGCGGTTGAGGCATGTGTGTTGCATTGTTCGTATTCAGCTGATGACGGATATTCATCCAAATCCGGGGCCTCGCGAGACGCGAGGTCGACGGGACAAAACCGAGTATGGGAAAATGAAAAGAAAAGAACGTCGGCGTGTTGCTAGTATGGACATGGCGAAGCGGAAGAAAACAGCGTGGATTGAAAGTTTGCCCAAACCAAAGCGGACAACGATAATAACATGGAACGTGCAACGAGCGTCGATGAACGAAAACAACAGACGGAAAATTCGAGAAGTGCTTGGCTACTGTGAAAAACGGAATTGGGACATTATCCTGATGTCCGAAGTGACTTCGGATGCGTTCGGGGTTACATGGATTGGAGAAAACGAGCATCAATGGGCGATTATCAGCTCCGCAAAATCAGCAGTGGCGCTTCACGGCCGAGCGCTCAACGAGTGGCTAGTTTCGGGATCAAAAAAGCAGCTGGGTGAACGATCAACGACAGCGGTATTGGGACGTAAGCGCCTAATAGCGGTTTACCAACCGCTTTGGAACCACGGGGAAGTGGAGATAGAAAAGTTTCGATCGGAACTGGAACAACATCTTAATTTTCGCTAAAGCAACGAATTTCTACTAATTGGGGGCGACATAAATGCGACAATTGGCCCGGCGTGAACTTCTGAAAGGAGTGCTACCCGAGGTAAATACGGCCTCGGTGTCACGAATGCTGCGGGGGACGATTTTATACGTTGGTGCAAATCGAACGATCTGTCTTACATAAAAGTAGGGGTACATGGCATCATCCAGCGTTAAAACGTTGGTTCGAGTTGGACGGCTTCTTGTATCGCACCGATCAAAGACACAGCATGGTTAAATCGGTAAAAACTGAACACGTCGACCATCTTTCCGATCATCGCCCAAAGAAAATAGTGATTAAGACAGACGTGCCCAGAGCGCACGTGCAACAGAACCGTAGGACATCGAGAACTTCGAATGTGAAGTGGGAAGGGCTCCGCAGAACAGAGACCATGGCACATTTCAAAGCCGAAACGGAACGTAGTCTTCAGTATACCGATATCGAATGGGATCAGTTCGTAGAACAACTGGTCGACGTCGCAAAGGAAGTATGTGGTGTGTCGGAAAAAACTATAGCTGCTCCGTGGTTAGTGGAGAGAGACGCCGAATGCCAGCAAATGCAACTAACGGTTCAACAGTGTTTGGACCGTCGACGTCAACTTCAACAACAGATGCAACCAAACGTTTTCGAACCGAACGAAGCCAGAAACAATTTGCGGATAGCAAGACGAGTATACAAAAACCAACTGAAGCAATGGGAATGCGAATGTTGGGAAGCAATCATTGACGAATACAAAGCGGCTTATGAACGGGGGGACACTGGATTGATGTACAAGACGCTACGTCGCCTGGGCAGCAGGGACACCCGAGCGATGGATGTTGATCATTTCTCGGCAAACGACTTCAAGGGTCATTTTGAAGCTATCACCGCAGAACGTTATGAACTGCCCCCAAGCGAGATCGTCAAGGTGGTGAAAAACATTCCTGACTTACGGCGACAACGTCGTGCGAGAGATGCGGCAGAACGGCTAAATGCCATGCCGAACGAAGATGAGGTGATGCGCGAATGGAACAAAATGAAAGAGTCGGCCCCATGCCATGACGGCCTGAGAATGATATACATCAAGAACGCGTCAGACGCAGTGAAACAGCGAGTTGTAACAATGGTTCAATTTATGTCTTGCAACCGAGCGGATAGGTGGCCAGACAACATCATAGTGGGTTTAGTCGTTCCTCTGTTTAAAAAAGGTAGCCGTAACGACATGAACAATTAGCGTGGTATATGCTTGCTTCCTATGGTCAGCCGCATTCTAGCCAGGGTTCTTGCCACTCGTGTGCGAGTGTGGGCAGAGGATTTGGGTTTATTGGATGAAAGTCAGCAAGGATTTAGAGGAGGTCGTTCGACTGCGGATGCGACGCAAGTATTCATCGGAATACAAGAGGAGGAGTTGTACAGAAGGCGGTGCGTCACTGCAGTGGCTAGTGGCTACGAGGAAGATGACGAGGAACCGCATGCTCGGCTTCTCGACTTGCAAAAACATATCCTCGAGTCAATAAGCCAGCACTGTGGGAGCTATTACGAAGATACGGCATGAAAGGTCGAGCTTTTTTCTTTCTGCAAGATTTGCACAAAGCGACGGAATATAGAGTGCGCGGCCGGGCGGAAGTCAGCGACGCGTGGCTCCCGGCACGCGGATTGCGCGAAGGTTGTCCAACCTCTCCTATCCTTTTCAATGTGTTTCATCAAGCGGTAATGCGACAAGGTGAACAAAAGCGAGCGGAGAAAGCAAGCGGAAATGGTCGGGTTGCAGGTATACCGTGGAGATGGATTCCGGGATCGTCTCTGCCCCAAAACGCCAACCGGATAGTCATCATTCAGAGGCAAAGACTGTGAGAATATCGTGTTCACTATTTGCCGATGACACAACAATACTGGGAACTAAAGCGGAAATCGAAGATGGCGTGACGAAGATAAAGGAATCAATGACAGCATGGGAAGAACGTAATAATGAGGCAATGGAGGAACATTTAGTGTTTGGCTCTGCAGACAGTGAAAAGATTAGAATGCTGGGCGTTTGGCTTGGTGTCAAGTAAGATTTGACACAGAGATTTCGACGTGGCTCGCGGTGTTGGTTTGCGGTTACGACTGAAAAACAGCCGCCTGCCAAAAAACATTCAAGAGAGGGTGATTGAGGCTTGTGTCGAAAGCACGATGCTTTTTGACTGTCACGTTAGAACATGGTACATGATTCCCCATGTGAAATGCAAGCGGCGAAAGACGATAGCATATTGGCGTCGTGTCCTTAAGGAGGCGAACATTGACCCAGAAAACTGTGAACGTGAATGTAGCGATCGACGAAATAGGCGAAAACTGGTGAAAGCCAGAATATACCACATCATCGAGTGGGAAAAAGCGCAACACAAATCGGCGCAAGCAAACTTTCAACGCAGCCAGTGAATCCAAGCAGCCCCAACAGACGGCTGGAAATGCGAATGGCCCGGTTGTGTGATGATATGTAAGTCCAAAACCAGTCTCGCTGTCCATGTCAAACGAAAACATCGTGCGGGGGCGGACGACGCCCAATTTCATTGCGGGCGGTGCGGTGCTAGTTTCAAGCAACAGGCAAATCTAAAAACCACGAAAAGTCATGTAATGCGACAGCAACTTCGTCGGTACCAAATCGTATCGTCTGCCCAACGTGCGGAAGGGAACTTTCAAAATCTAACGCTGCTAGACACCGTAGGCTTTGCGGGGAACAACACGTTCGACAACAACAGGAAAGCCAATAACAACGACCCAACCCAAATATCCCGTCAGAACCTCAACAACAAGCGGCTTTATCGTCGCCGCCCCGACAATACAAATACCGCAGAAAGCAGTGCGATCTTTGTGGGAACTGGTATGCAGCTACGAAAATGGCACGACATCAACGCCGGGGCTGCTCAGCCCGTCCAAATGATGTCTTCCCCTAACCGGTTGTAGGCCAAGAAGAAGAAGAAGAAGAAGTATTTGAACGGGGACTGAAATCGAAACACAGTGATATGTTTCGAAAATTGTGGAGCAAATTGGAAAGTGAAATGGATCAGAGATCGGAGTCACGACAGAGTCACAGATCAGGCAGAATGAGTCGGGTGTCGAATAAGGACGACGTTAACCGGCAATCTGTGACAACAGAGTACCGGGAGGCTACGAGAATGCATGGAGCAGGGGAACAAGCCTGCTCGATGTCTATGGGGAACCAGGAAATACCAAAAGGAGGGGTGACACCCCACCCTGTCCCTATGGGTTATCGACAGTTTAGTTACTCGGTGTTGACCCAACCATTAGCGGGGAATGCTTACCAAGCATTTCCAGCTCATCCGGGAGTGGCTCCGCAGGCGAAAGCAAGTTGGGAAGAACCCGTCATGCAAACACCGAGGATGACGGATTTCGCGGAGATGCCACAGCTACACGCAATGGGGAATATGGCGAATCGTGTACCACAGAACATGAGATACGCGAATCAGGGTGCACCACAGATAGTGGTGAAAATGCCGCAGAAGTTGCCGTTGCAAAATTTCGAAGGCAAGTCAGACTTTGGAATTTGGTATAGAAAATTTGAACGGGTGATGCAGACGGTTAAGATTGTCGACAGCGAGTCCAAAATAAATCGCTTCAGAAATCATGTGAAGGAATTGGCTGATCAGTATTTGGATGTTTTGGAGGAGCGGTATAGACCATACGGCTCGGAGGAGTTCGGGCAATTAGTGCACAAATTCCAGGAAAGGTTTGGACAGTCGACGGACCTGTCAAATCGGATGGCAGCGTTCCTGAGGATTAGGCAAAAAGGGAACGTGAGCGAATACGCTGACGAGCTTCAGTCTTATTGGGTGAGATATCTGGAGAAAAAGTTTGCGAATACGGAGGAAAGCAAGGACTTGTTGTGTCAGACATTTGTGAACAACTCGTTCCCGGAAATGAAACAACGACTATGGAAGGAGCCGCAGCGACGGAAGCTACGGGTCTTTACATTGAAATGAGTATCAGGAGTTACCAGATAACAGGGATGTTGGATTATGGCGCGGATGTGTCGCTTATGCACATATCGGCGTATGAGAAGTATTTCTCGGATTTACCCCTGGATGATACGGTAAAGATTTCATACAGGACACATAATAACCAGATTGTGCAGCAGACTATCGGGTGTTTGAAGTATCCCGTGACTATTGGCGAAACGACAAAAATGGCTAATATTCATATAGCTCCGTAAATGCAAACGGTGTTGATTTTTGGGGACGATATGTTGAATGATTTTGGCATTACCTTGGACTGTAATCGGTCCTTGGTGATGGTGAATAGGAGAATCGTACGATCATGGCGTGCTTGCCAGGTGGTACGAAACGTGAGTCTGACACATGAATGGTTGGAAAATGTGAGACCAGAGGAACGGATGAATATCTATTATGTTAGGAAGGAGGCTCAAGTACCAGAGTCGCTGGCTGTGCCGAAGGGGGATAAAAACCCTTCGACACAAGGGGCAGCGCAACAGGTGATGTTAGCGGGAAATGATATTCCGGCGGTAACAGATGAGGTAAAGCCGACACTGGAAAAGAGAAGTGAACAGGAGAAAGAAACGGCATTGTCCATGGGGAAAGGAAATGAAGTACTTTCGACACAGGACGGACAGTAGAAAAAGGATGAAGGACAGGTATGGGCTCCGGAAGCAGAGCCATTGGAAATGCGGGAATCGAAGAAAGAGCGATTGCCCTGGTAAGGAAAACAAGTGAGAATTCAGGATTGGGCAGGAGAGACGGAAAAGGATAATACGGTAGTCCCGCGAGTGGCTATCGTATGCAGGGTCGCTGCAGCAGTACAGATCCCGGCGGAGACGACGGTGACGACGAGGCGACGCGCAGACATATTTTGAGATAAAGGCGCCATGGGATAATCGGCTGATGCGGAAAAGGAAACTGAAGTAGTGACGGAACCGCAATTGGAGTTAGAGGCGTTATTAGAGGCCTTGTTGATACCCAAGGCGGTAGTAAGGAATCAACAAGGGTGTGTATTCCTGCCGGTTTTAAATATAGAATGAAGGACGATGCAGCTACTTTCAGGAGAAATAGTGGCTACAGTGGAACAGGCAGAGGAAATTATGGAAATAGTGAAACGAGAAGAAGCATTGGCGAGTATTAAAGTGACAAAAGGAGAAGAGTTACCGCAATTAGAGCAAATCTTACCGGCGATAACCAGGGTGGCGGCCATGCCTGAAGGGCAGGACGCGTCGGAAGCAGACGACTTTGTGAAGTGGCTCCTCGAACAGGTGGATACGTTTAAGGATGAGGAGATAGTGTTACCAGAGGAAGTAATACTGCATGAACAGGACTATGAAGGAAAGCAATTGCGGATATTAAAGGCGCTGTTGCATCAAAATCAGGATGTGTTCGGGAGAGAAGGAACACCCCTCAGTTCGACAGGGGTTGTGACACCCCGGATGAAAATCTTGACGCGGACGCCAGTTCAGCAACGTATTCGTCGTGCGACGTACGCGAGGAGGCAAATCATATCGGATTGTGTCAAGAAAATGTTAAAAGAAGGGGTGATACAGCCCTCAAAGAGTCCGTGGGCATCTCCAGTCGTTCGAGTTAAAAAGAAGGACTCGACGATGAGGTTTTGTGTTGATTACAGGCAAGTGAATGAGGTGACGAAAAAGGATAGTTTTCCACTCCCACGGATTGATGAAACAATCGATGCGTTGAGGGGTGCAAAATATTTTACGAGGGTAGATCTGCAGTAGGGTTACTGGCAGATTCAGACAGAACAGGAGGATATTGAGAAAACGGCGTTTATTTGTCATGAAAGGTTTTATATGAGTTCCGGGTGATGCCGTTCGGGTTAACAAACGCGCCGGCGACGTTTCCGATAATGATGCAGGTGGTGTTTTCGGGACTGCTCATGGAGATATGCTTATGCTATCTCGATGATGTCATAATCTTTTCGAAGTCTTTTAACCAACATATGCTGGAATTGGAAAAGGTGTTTGACAAATTAAGGGATGCTGGATTGACGATTAAAGGAAAGAAGTGCTCGTTGGCGTATAAAGAGGTGCATTTTTTAGAGCACGTTGTTTCTAACGGAGGAGTACGGCCGGATGAGGATAAAGTGAAACAGGTGCAGAACTGGCGGGTTCCAAAGACGGTAACGGAACTGAGATCGTTTCTGGGTTTGACCGGATATTATAGGCAGTTCGTGCAGGATTATAGTGTGATAGCATATCCGCTAACACAGTTGACACAGAGTAGTCAAAAGGAAAGTCGATATTAAAGGAATGGGACCTGGAATGTCATATGGAATTCGAGCAGTTGAAACAGAGGCTAACAGCGAATACGGTGCTAGCGTACCCGGATCATACGAAACCGTTCCTATTGTATACGGATGCGAGTCAGGAAGGAGCGGGTTTCGTGTTACAACATGTGGCAGAGCATGGGGAAGAGCACCCGATCCACTTTAGAAGTAAATAGTTTTCGGAAACGGAGCAAAGGTATGTGATAACGGAAAAGGTATGTTTCGCGGTGGTCGTAGCGTTTATGAAATTCCGGACCTATTTAATAGGGAGTACGACCACGGTTATAAGGGATCATGCTCCGTTGATGCATATTTTGGGGAAATGAGAGTGAATGGCGCGTTGAGATCAAGGTTGATGAGGTTTGCGTTAAAACGTCAGGAATTCAAATTCACGGTGGTGTATAAACCGGGGAAAAGCATAAAAACGCGGATGCGTTGTCACGTCCGCCGATATTGGAAGCGGCGGAGGAGGATTCGAAAAAGAAGCAAATACGGGAAAGGATGGAGCGGGGAGAGGAAAAATTGCTCCAGACGATAAAGGAACAGCAGCGCCCGTAGGAACATATGGCTCTTGCGGTGGCTAGGGTGCAAGAAAGCGGAGAACGGGCAGTGGATCCGAATTTAGAGGAAGAGGAACCGGAGGTTGACGAGGAACGCGTGGAGTCAGAAGCTATCACTCGATGAGGCGAGGCGCAGATATATTTTGAGATAGAGGCGCCATGGGATAAACGGCTGATGCGAGAAGCTCAGTTGGAGGATCCACTGTTTGGCTGGATAATTAAGTTCATCGAGCAGGGTATTATGGAGGACGAGGTTCCGGAGTATGTTAAGAAATTGGTTATGCAGAATGAACCAAGATTTTTGGTGTATAAGGAAATATTGTATAAGGCCAGGAAAAAGACGAAACCGGTGAAAACGGAAGTATTGGAATTTAGGTTAGCGGTTCCAGGTTTATTTCGGGAAACGCTGATGGAGCAGGCTCATTCGACAAAGTTCGGATGGCATTTAGCTTTCGATAAAGTATATGGAAAAGTGAACAAAAAGTTTTACTGGCCGACGATGGCAAGGGATCTGCAGGAGTATATCGATGGATGTATTCCGTGTGTAAGGTTTAAACCAGGACCGAATAGAAGAGGACCGTTACAATCGATAAAGGCGGTCGCCCCGTTTCATATGTTAGGAGTGGACGTAATTGGCCACTACTACCGACGGAAACAGGAAATAAGTATATTGTCTGCTTCGTGGATTATTTTACGAAGTGGCCGGAGGCGTATGCGACTCAGGATCAGACGGCTAGGACAATATTGAGTCTGATTACGGACAGGTTGGTACCGACGTATGGGGTACCGAGGGTAATTTTATCGGATCAAGGTCCGGCGTTTGTGTCGGAACTTTATAAGTGTGAGATGGCGCGCTTAGGGACGAGAGTCGCGTATAGCACGCCATATCACCATCAGGCTAATGGATTGGTGGAGAGATGGAATCAGACGTTGATTCGGATCTTGAAGCCGATAGTGGAATTACAAGTGAAACATTGGGATGACTATTTAGGCGCGGCGTTGTTCGCGTATAGAACAACGATTCACTCATCTACAGGGCAGGCACCGTTTTTCCTGATGTATGAGCGGGATCCGGATCTACCAGGAGAGAACAGGTATATGTCGGCGATTGCAGAAACAGTAGATCCGGTAGGCGCACGGGTGCATGGGCTAATGGACCATCTATCAAAAGCCTGGGACATTACGGCGAAACAGATTCAAAGGGCCCAAACGCAATATAAGGCGCATTACGACAGGCGGGCCAGGAGTCGGGATTTCTCTATAGGAGATATTGTGATTTTGAAAAATCGAGTCAAGTTGTCAGGGAAACGGTTGGCGAATAAGTTTTATCCGGAGCTTGAAAGGTTGTTCAGGGTGAGAGCAGTTGAGGGACCCAATTTGAAGTTGCAATACTTGGGGTCGCCAACTAAACCGGAAGCATGGTATAATAAGGCGTTGGTTAAGCATTTTGGAGGGTCTGTAGAGGATTAGCTGCAGTATGAAAAGAGGCAGAGACCTCAGGAACAGGAAAGGGCAGCGGATGATACGACGTGTTACATATGTAAACGGGAATATGTAACGGATGTGGATACTGATTTAGAAATCGACTGGGTGCAGTGCGACCCCAGGGACTTAACAGTGAAGGAAGACAGGCTTTTCAGGGAGAGATGCAGAAAGTGGTATCAAAATCGGCGGTGCTGAATGATGTGTAGGATTCGTCCCCATTAGCGGGGGAGCGGCATCCGTGCCACTCGCTCGAGTTTTGGGTGCCGAACTCTGCACTCGGAAGAGAATGGGGCAAACCGCGGCTCGTTGCAATAGTATCAAACGAACGGCAGGCTGATATAGCGGTGAATGTGATGGATGCTTCCAGGACAAATATTTTGTCGTGTGATATCGAAGGCATTTCATGGGACGAGAAAAAGGGATTGAAGTATCGGGACGCGCTAGAATTATACAGGGCGGCGCCAGAAACTAGTCCGCATCCGTCAACGATGGGGAATTTCCGCCGGTGGTCAACGAGTATATTGATGACGACTGGTTGGCCGGGCCGTCGGAAAAAATACAGGAATAGGATTCGGTTGTTGCAAATTGGAACAACGGAAGGTGCAATGTTCCTTGTGGACGTACATGTTTTCGGCGGTAAGGATCCGGAACAGATTCAAAGTCTGTTGTGGAACCCGCGGAAGGTGAAGGTATGGTGAAATATCAAGGCGGATAAAATGATGTGGGAAGCTGGATTAAAGGAACCGTTTCCAGAGGATGAGCAAACGGTAGATTTGCAGAGGGTGCATGGCAGCCTTTTTAGGGAAAACAGTCTACGGTGGGCAATGAAACGATATTTTGGGGTTGATAAAGGAGAGACACCGCACACGGCAAAGTGGATCGGCCTGTTCCGCCGAAACACTGCGAAGGGCCAGCCACGAGAAGACGCGGTGGATTTGGACCTACTTAAGTTGGTACATTACGCGGCATTGGACGTGATGCTGGCGGATCTGGCGGTGGCAATGGTGGCACGGCACACAGATCACGTTGTGGATCGGACACAAGAGGCGGTAGTGTTCGAGTTGTATAAAAGGATAGAGGTATTCGAGCAGATGAATGGGAAAAAGCCGCAGGTATTACTTAAAAGTAGTCCGCAATTACCGGTATCGATGAGGGACTACCAGGATTATGAGTCGGAGCATTTGAGGCTGTTTGAAGAAACGTTCAGGCAGGTGGAAGGAGAACGGCACCCACAGCGTGTGTCGGTCTTTCAGCTGTTTAGGGGAGTAACGCGGCCGCTGGATATATCGATTCCAGATAACATGCAGCGGATCTCGTTACTCTGGCCGACGGAAATGGAATTAAAGGCACAGGTGGAGAGGAGTGCGGCGGAAATCGCGGCACATAATGCGGGGTTCACGTTATAACCGGGGCAGCTTGGGTCACGTTTTGTCTCTATTAGACTATTGGGTAACATTTTGTCCGCTTATTGACCCCATATCGTATTCAAAAATTCAAATTTATCTGCTATTATCATGTGTAGGTCACCTTTTGTCCTTCAACATCACATGATATTCGACGTATTGTCAGCGAATATCACATGATTTATTTTCAAAGGTCTGCATACTTGATGTAACATACCCAAGTTGTCCTGTTGAATATCATATGATACTAGAATTTGAAATTTGAATTTTTGAATTATGACACTTTTTCTAAGCGGTTTTTTGTTGGAAATGAATTTGCAGACGTGTATTTGGTATTTTAAGCACAGCTGTGCCTCTGCCGTCCGACTTTCCACTAATTTATTAGCACCCTAAGATTACACTGTCCCGCTGAATATCATATGATATTCATTCTAATTTTGGAATATCATATGATATTCGCATAATTGTCAACTAGTATCACGTGACATACCGACTCTTGTACACATTGATCTTCTGAGAGCGGTGGTTTGTAAGTAAATGTCATATGACATTCGAGTTTTGTCTGTTTATCCGATATGAGTGCTCGAATTTTAACGTTGACGTCGAATCAACATGGGACAAACCGTGTCCCGCCTGCCCCGGTTATAACGTGAATCCCGCATAAGGTAGAACAGGATGCGATAGCAAAGTGTCCAGAATGGGCACGGAAGTTAATTCGGTGGGCAAAGAAACAGCCGACCGTAAAAAGGAAACACCGAAGGAGAAAGCAAAACGGAAACAATATTTTGTTTCGGTTAAACCGGGTGAACAGGATTGGGAATCGATCTAGGTGCAGTCGATCGTTTCGTCAGGTGAAAACCCGCTGGAAAAGGAATTCGCAGGGCGAAAAAAGCCGTGCGCTACTTCGGTGCAAACGGACGTAATTCCGGAAAAGAAAGTGGAACAATGGTTCGACAGTCCTTTCGACAAGACGAAACAGCGTGCAGCAGAGGCAGGTATGTTGAGGGCGTCAGATGATTTGCGATATCTTATGCTGAGGTAATGACGCCGGGCGGACAAGAAATAATGAGGAATGTGCGGAAAAAGCACGGTAGCGGAACGCCATTGATGGAGGCGGCGCCGCTCAAGGTTAAGGTCGATTTGGATGCGGAGTATAAAAGCATAATGGCATTGAAAGGGAGAGAACAATTACCGGCGTTGGGATAACCCCGTCAGTGGTGAGCCTGGCGGAGATGAAGGTCTCGGAAGTAGAACCTACATCGTCAGGCGAGGCATACAAGCGATCTAGTATATCGAGTTGGAGGGCGTCGACAGCGACGTCACCTGTAGAGAAGACAAACGGGAAGAAAAAGAAATGGAAAAAGAAGGAGGGCGTAGTTGAGTGAATTTAGATGGGTCAAGTGAGGAAGAACGAATGGATGCGGAAACAACGGAGAAGGCACCGGAGCGGATGGATATACCATCGATAAGGCCGGGTGTGGACGAATTGTGCACACCAGAGGCACCCGGAAAAGGAAAAGGAGGAGGCAAAGGCAAGCAGGTGGCGGGTAGCGGAAGCGCATCAGATAGTGCTTCGGTTACGGCGGTGAAAAAGGAATGGAAAGTGTTTGATCCGGAAGCGTATAAAGAGGGGAGATACCCTCGGATGCCGGCGGATACTACATCAGTCGCGGAAGGATCACCCTTCCTGGCGCAGCCGTGTGTACCTCCTCCTCCCCGCCGCTGCCGAAAGGAGTGTATTGGGCAGAAACAGTACCGGACCCTCCAGTCGCAGGGTCGGGGATGACCGAATTTAGTCCTGCTCTGTTTCTGGAGGAAGCGTTGAAACGGGATATTGAAGACAGGCAGTTACAAGATAAGGAGATGATTGAAAGGCTGAAGGCAGCAATTATCGGATTCTACCCACCAGGGGGATTCGGAGTTACAGAAGTGACGAGTGTCTCTGCGATGGTGCAGGCAAATGTACGGGATTTGGAAGGAAATTGGACGTTAAGAAAGGAAACGGATATTGAGGTGATAGCAATGGCCAAGAAGTTACGGGTGTATCAAGAGTTTGCGATAGACGCATGGAGAGATTTGTTGGGTTACGCAGAGTGCGTAACGCAAACCCGGAAAAGGATGGTAGAGCTAGAAACAGCAGCTTTAGCGGCTGGAGATCAGCGGCAGAGAACTCACGAGCATGTTACCGGTGCGGAACAACTGGTGAAGCGAACGGAGGATAAGGTGAAGGAAAAAACGGAGCGTCAAGTAATGATGGAGAAGTTGAATAAGGCGTTGGAAGAGGTAATGACGCTCGTATGGGGAATTGGCTAATGAGAACGAAAGGTTGAGAAAGAAGTTAGCCGGAAATAGATGGGAAGAGTCACCGGAGCCGTCCGACGAAAGGACGTCTGCGAGTCAAAAAGAGGTGTTGAAGAGACAAAGGTCTCAAACACCAGGGCGCGCACGGAAAGCGGTGCGAATGGAAATAGATGAAGTAGAGTTGTCCGAGGGCACAGAAGATGAGACGTCGGTGCAGGTGATAGGCGAGAAGAAGGTGCCACGAACAACGAATGTGCAAAGGAAAAAGGATACGCGAGGCCAAACAGCCTGGCAGATAGTACGGAGGACTAGGATTTGATAGGTCGAAAAATCAGGGTGTAGCAAGGATAAGGCCGATGATTACAGCTCGGGCTTATGCGAATCAGAAGTATTGGGCTGTAAGAAAGAAGTTGGAACGCGAGAACTTAAAGGCGTTAGAACCGGAGGATCCGATAGCGAGGGCAGAAATGAAACAGAAGTTGCTGCCGTTGCAGAAGGAGGTACAGGCGGAAACAGAGAAGTTGTTAAAAGTGAGTACGTTGCGGGCGGTAGCGAATTTATCGCTATGGTTTCCAGAGGCATACCCATATCCGGAGAGAAAAAGAGATGCAGAGTTGCCAGAGTGGACACCGGACGACGAATCAAGGAGACAGTTGGCGGATATGGTCGAGGATTACGACCAAAAGGAGACGGAAGAGTTGGCCAGGATTGCGGAGATAAATAGGAGGGCTCTGGACTTGTGTCGAGGGCATTTGTTCGATGATCTTGAAACGGCTCAAGGAGAGCAGCCGATGGATACGCAGGTAGCAGGGCAGGAGGAACACAGCCGGGTCCGAGCAAAGCTCGTACGCGGTCCGAAACGCAGGCGGAATTGGCCGGCGGACAGGCGGAAAAGAAAAGGGTAATGGAACATGAGCCGGTGAGTGAAAAGGAGTTTGGCGTATTGGAAGAAGCAGGGCCAACTCCGTCTCCGGATAAGGAACGAGGAAAGTCGGTGGTAACGCCAAAACCAAAGGCGAAGGAAGAGCGGGCGGAAGGATATGTAACACCTTCGCCGGCGGAAGGATATGTAACACCTTCGCCGGCGGAGAAAGAGGGGTCAGAAGGGAAACTGACGCCGAGAAGGTCACCACGGATACAGGCCCAGGAAGAGGTGAAGGTGAAGGAGAAGTCACGGGTAAACCAGGGTGTAATTCTACCGGGGTTAGAATTGCACGGATTCTGGAAAAGAGTAAAAGTATTGGTATCGTTGAAGCCAGTGGCGGGACTAAAACGGATTCAGACATAGGTTTTAAGGATTCCGGATCATGCTACAAGTTGAATTGCATAACCTGTGATTTGCTTGTAATACTTGGTGTTGTACAGGAATTGGGTGGGTTGAATAAATGATTACCGGCCGCGTTTACTAAATCAAAGCGATAAGCATACATCGAGGAAAGAACTGCAATAAAGGATACATGATACAGGGCTGAATCAAAATCACGAACTTCTAACAATCCTATCGCAAATATTGAAATCCCATGTAAAAGAAAGAAACTTGGTAAAAGTGTCCCTAGAAGGGACAGATTGTGATACATTTCGCTTGAAACATGTAAAACAGTTTTTAAACAAGGGTTAATAGTTAGACCTTAGATCAGTAGGCCATGGTATATTACATAAGCTTTATAACTTCTACAAACAATAGTTGTCATCTATACTTTTGACAGCTGTTTTTCACTGTTAACACGTTTACTGTCATGCGGGGTTCACGTTATAACCGGGGCAGGCGGGACACGGTTTGTCCCATGTTGCTTCGACGTCAACGTTAAAATTCGAGCACTCATATCGGATGAACAGACAAAACTCGAATGCCATATGACATTAGCTTACAAACCACCGCTCTCAAATGATCAATGTGTACAAGGGACGGGGTATTTGGTTTAAATTGATTCTAAGCTATGCAGTACCATATAGAGTCCTTCACGAAAATTTTACGATTGATGTGGTGGGACTAGATAGTTATTTGCAATGTGTACAAGGGACGGTATATCACGTGATACTGTGGGACATTAATGCGAATATCATATGATATTCCAAAATGTCAACGAATATCATATGATATTCAGCGGGACAATGTAAACTTTGGGTACTAATAAATGAATCAAAAGTTCGACGGCAGCGGCACAAATGTGCTTTAAATACTAAATACGCGCCTGCAAATCGTTTCCGACACAAAATCGCTTAGAACCACAGCTTCAAAATTCAAAAATTCACATTTCAAATTCTAGTATCATATGATATTCAACAGGACAATTTGGGTATGTTACCTCAAGTGTGCAGACATTTGAAAGTATGTCATATGATATTCGCGGACAATACCTCGAGTATCCTATGATATTGAAGTACAAAAGGTGATCCACACATGATAATAGCAGACAAATACGAATTTTGAATACGATATGGGGTTTATAAGCAGACAAAATGTTACCCAATAGTCTAATAGGGACAAAACGTGTCCCAAGCTGCGCCGGTTATAACGTTAACCCCGCAACAGTGAAACGAGAAACATATGGGCCCAACAAACTTCAAAGTGTTAAGCTATAAATTGATTCTCTGGTTCTTTGAAGCGTTCTGAAATACAACACTCAATATGCCTTCCGTATTACAGTCAGTTGCTTTTTAAAAGTTATTCCAATTCAACGTCAGCAGACATATTCCTTGAAATATTTAGCTGCGCGTTTAAATTGTATTTTTAGATGAATAGTTTAAATGTGTCACGGCACGGAATACAATTTGGAAAAATTTCACATCTCATCATCATATTATTGTGTTGAAGATCGCTAATATAGTCGAGCATGTAGGTGTGACATTTCTTATTCGATAATCAATAGGCGCCATTTGTAATCTTGGACTATTGAAATATTGGCTAAGCAAGTTTCGAAAACATTAAATTTTAAAACTCGAAAAATATCTTCTTCCAATGAAGAGTGCTAGATTAGCTCACTTAAAACTGAACATTTTAAAACCCAAAAAACGCTAAAATTAAGCTGATAGGTGGTGTCGTGAGGCCCATATCTTTTCGGTTGACTGATAATAAACGTATTAACACTGAAAGACCGCCGTCAAAGATATAGATGGCAACAATTATTATAGAAGTTATAAAGCTAATGTTATAGCATTGCCTAATGATCTATGGTCTGACTATTAACCCTTGTTTAAAAACTCTTTTACATGCTTCAAGCGAAACATTTCTGCGGGGGAGATACAAACAGGCACTTCGAATAACAAGTTATCCATATTCGACAATTATTGTGAGTTCCGTAATATGAGGCTCGTGGTACGGGGAACGACTTCCCTAGCAGCTTCCGCTGCCGCCCGTTTATTCGCTTCATATCTCGCGAACTGTAGTGAAATCGTATTATGCACGTTATCCATGGCGACAATATCGTCGTCATCCGACTCACGCACATGGTATTCATCTTCCGATTTTGATGATGACTCTGTCATTGGTTCAAGATGGCTTGGGCGTCGCTATGTAGACGTCGAATTCGAGGTAGCCTCCGAGATGGCGGAGGATGATGCCTTTAAGCTCGAGTGCGATCAATAATTCCAGGAGCTATGCCGAAAACCAAACGTAGTTCTTGCTGCATGTCATTAGGCCACGCCTTAAAATGAACGTTTACGCCAGTGCCGTCTATTTATTGCGGCATTATACTGGTGCTGCTTGGCTTCCAAGACTAAGTCTCAAGGCCATATTGCGTGTGCAACGTCCTGGTTGAATACCGGGGTGCAACTGATAGGTCCCGGCACCTTGTTACCGATAACAAACAGGCTAACGCGATAATCCGGGCACCTATTACTCTCGACACGTTGAAACTCTGACTCGAATAACTTCGGAGATTTTGTTTCGACATTTTTATATTCGGCCAAGGCTGCAGGTGTGCTCGCGTTTTCGTGTACTGTTAGCGTTAAAACCTTTTCAACTATTCATGTTGTGTCTGACCAGCATGCCAACCATCACGTCCGCTAGCATAACGTCGCAGCCAGCTTATTGTAGGAAGTTAATTAACTTGGTATCTTGCTGGTCTTGTACCGGCTGACCTGGTGGCTGGCGGCTCAGATAAACTTCAACACCTTGCCTTACGGTGACTCTCCCTTATCGATATTAAAATAATGGATATGGCGCTTGTGGAGTTTTGCGACGCCTTGATAATATTTATGCAAATTTGGCACTACCAACGTGTTAGCGTCGTCAGCCGTCACCTGTATACGCCGTCCACATACGGCGATCCGCGTCAAGGTCCCGCCATAGTATGGTAAGACTCTCGTCCCGGATAACCTTAAACAGCTCAACTGGGAAGCATAGGCATATCTAATAAACGTCGCACCCTCTGGAAGGGGCGAGCACGGCATGCTGCTGAACGTCCGTCTCACGGTGTTCCGTGGAAAAAGTCGTCTCGATAACACGACTTGTACCCCGGTGGCATCAACGGCATCTTCTGGCGCGGCTTGCCTCTCGTCAATATTTTGATCTTTGATAGCTTCTTCGTATCTTTGGAAGTCAGCTGCTCCCAAATTGACACGTTCGTTGTCATGGGTGATAACGTTTGTTTAAGCCACTCAATTGATTTTCATCGCAGAATCTACTTGCTGGTGATTTGAGATGATCGTAACATTCAATCCAATCTTTTTCCAGCCCACTTTTCACTTCTTCCAAATACGTGCCGTTACATACGCCACAACTGGTGTCTTCTCCACTATAGTATCCGCTTTCCTACATATTAATTTATTCTCGCAATTTGTCTAATCTTCAGCAGATTCGGCGAAACGCGTTTTTCATAATTACCAGGTAACCTACGGCGAACTCCTTGTTTCTAACACTCTTATAAAAATAGCTTTATTTAGTTTGCACTAACTTAATTTGTTTCGCCGTTTGCTCCCAAGCTTAAGAGAGCGTTTCAATCAAATTTTTAGTATGACTGTTGACATCTGTGGCATGTAACACGGCATGCAAAGCATTTTCCCCGTGCAAATCGGGGTCACGGCGACTTAACAGGAAAAACGATGTTTGGGCAGTGCGCGCCATGCATTTTTTCGTGTGTACGCCGTGTGCAACATTGACGCAATCATTCCAAATACGGTTTTCAAAAACGCTTCAAGAAGAAAACTGACCTTCAAAACTGTTTCAATTTCCCACAGCTATCGATTTTTCAAACTCAAGTAGTTAATGGATAAGATTATTTGATGCTCAATTTACCACTACCGATTTTTAAAACAATGGCAATGGTAAATTACGCCATTTTCCAAATTCATTTTCTGCTTAGCTTTCACACTTCAATTTCCCATGTGGAAATTAAAACACAGGTATAACATTTAACAATTTAATGTTATTGTCCCTCTTGTGCGCCGTTCACAATAATTTTGTCAACGGTGCCACAAAATATGCCATAGCCCAAGGCTATAAAATGACCTCGTGATAGCCTTGGGCTATAAGCGAAATCGCTTATAGCTCAGGGCTATCACGTGTCAGCCCCGTCCTCGAAACTCGTGATAGCCCTGAGCTATCACAAAATTTCCTCTTCTATATATATTTATATTCATAACACACATATGTTTATGTGTGTTATGAAACGTGATACCAGCAAATTCAATTTTAAAATTTTAATCCTCTGCTCTGCACGATAGCTCAGTGCTATGAGGAGTTTTGTGGCAAACCTTAAATTTTGAAACACTGAGTGGACTTGGAAAAATTTTCACGCTTTACAGACTGAAAAATTTTTAGGCGTAGGGTGTCTAGAAATATTTTGAACAAAGTGGAAAAAATTTTCAGGCGTAAGGGTGTCTAGAAATATTTTCAGGCGTTTTATGGAGTGTCTACAAAATTTGCTGAAAGTCGTGCACTGCTCTTTATACATGGCCCTTTTATTTTCAGAACGCGTGATCCAAATCAATTGTGGGCGACTGACACGCAGTTGGCCCCCTCTTTCATATGCAGTTTCATATCTTTAGCAGTAAAACTAGCTGACCGGCCAACTGACCTAGCAGTAAAGGGTAAATGGACTAGGTATATCTTTCGTACCATAAAATTTTCCATCTTCCTCAAAATTTTAAAAATCGAACGGTGCCACAAAATTTGCCCTAGTTCAGGGCTAAAACGAATATTTGCAAATTTTAAGATGTGTAACTTGATAGGTTTGTGTGTTGTTTGTGTGTTAATTTGCGTTGTGTGCGTTTGTATTGTGTTTGTGTATGTGGTGTGTGTGGCTAAATTCGAGGTGGTTTGTGATAGCTCAGGGCTATCACGAGTTTCGAGGACGGTGCTGACACGTGATAGCCCTGAGCTATAAGCGATTTCGCTTATAGCCCAAGGCTATCACGAGGTCATTTTGAAAATGACCTCGTGATAGCCTTGGGCTATGGCATATTTTGTGGCACCGTTGACAAAATTATTGTGAACGGCGCATTATCGAAAATTTAATTTTCAGGTTACAATTTCAGTTGTGATATTGTCCCCAAAAAGGTGGAAATTTTGTAACTCAAAGTTCAAATAAAAGGCAGGATGAGAATTTCTAGATATGGTGTTTGATAGGCCACCCAAATCACAAGGTTCAAATCTTGTGATTGAATTTCAACTGAAGGTAGCAACTGAATGTGATGGGCCACCCAACTCACAAGGTTGAAATTTTGTACTCAATTTGAAATTTTAACAAACTGCAGGAAAAAGTGTACAAGGGCCCTGATTAATAAACACGTTGCTTGCCAATTGTCAAATCTCAGTCCTTAAGTTTAGCGTTTCAGCTCAAGTTTATTCATAAGGTTAGGGTAAGATTTAGGCTTGGAAAACGTGGTAAAGGTAATATCGCGGGGTTCTGTGTCTTGAGCACATTACATCAAGCAAGATTACGTCGAGACATGTTTATAGTGATAATTGCAAGCAAGTTCATAAACCAAACTTGTCAGTGTTACAGGAACCAAACAAACCAGTAGCCAGAAGAAATAAGGCACAGTTGGCTAAGTAATCAATCATAGAAAACCGGCCTTGGAAATGATTAGCCGGGCTTGTAAACCTAGTACAATCTCAGCACACTCAGTGTGCTTGTGCACCTAAAATTGAATGACCGCTTCGCGAGCCATGCTTACTTTCAGTTTTTAACTCGTTGTTAATATTAGGTTGTGCATAAATTGCAGCTAAAATGTTTGCGGCATGCGGTAACTACTATTTGCTGTTTCAATTTGCTCTTAGGTCAGGCTTAGACTTCGATTCCGCTTAGGCTTGAGCGTTATTTCAAGGAAAAAGATAGTTTATTACGAGGAACACCTAGAGCGCAAATCCAGGTAATGCAGAAACACATTTAAGTGCACTGCTCTCATTTGTAAACCAATTAAATAGGGTTGGTCCCATAGCCAAGGGGGGGGGGCAAGGAGGCTTAACCGCCTGAAAGTATTTTGGCCCCCAGAAAAATTTCAACCTAGCTTATAAGTCACTGAATGAAATTGTTGTATCCCTCTCCTGAAAATTTTTAGCCTCTAGCTATGTGAGCTGGCTACAGGCCTGCCAGCCGTTTCGGTGACTTCAATTTTTGTTTCAACAACAATTTTACATTGTCAATTTTCTAATCTTGTTTTGAAAATGTCTCAATTTCCTACTGCCGTCCTACTTAAAATCATTATTAGGAAATGGACACCTAAAATATCATTTCAACTGTAGTACGACTTTTAAATTGTCTCAATTTCCCACTAAACCAATTTTCTCAAATTCAATTTCCTTCTTGACGCGTTTTTCAAAACCGTACTTGTAAATGATTGTGTTAATTTTCCGCACGGCGGGCACACGATAAAATGCATGACGCATAACACGGGATTGATATATTTATCCCGTTTTTCAGGTTTTAGTTTGATTATCAGTTTTACCATGCACACCAAAGCGCATACAGTTACGAATAAAAATGTTTCATCTATTTCTCTTTACAAATTTAAAATAATTGTATTCGCGAAAACCAAACTATACACAAAGAATGCGCCGAAAACGGAAACTATGTGTGTACTTGGTACCTGGCAAAAACATTTATCCAAACGTTGTTGCGTGTGTGGACGGGAAAAATATATTACGGCGAACATGTTATGCGTATCTTGAAGCTATGGTAACGTGGGTGTACATAAATACACTCAAAATTCAAAATTATGAAGATCAATAATGAAGATTGACGTTGATTGTCTTCATTGCCTATGGTGTGCCCTGGTGCGCCCTCCTAGGGGTAAAAATAAAACGAATTCAAGAATTTGAACTATCCTGCGTGATTTTAAAATTTAGACATCGACGGCAACTTACGATTTCATAAAAATTAAGCTGTAGTTCAACAATTTTCGAAAGCTGTCATTAAGCAAGCGTCGATTGCCGGTTTGAAATTAGACACGGCGGTAAAATTAAAATAAACCATGCATTAAAAGTTTGAGGTCGCTAGAAAAATACCTGGCTTGAACTCCATTATTTTAGGTTGCTTACCGGGCTGGTATGCTACAGGTGAATCTTGTTGGCAAACTGTTCAAATTACTTTACCTATGGATTATTATAATCAAAAGGTTTTCTGCAAGTCGTTGGGTCCAGACATCACGCTTCCTATGTTTCGAAATATTAATGATTTCAACGAATTTTTAGCTTTCAGGTAAGCGAGAATATAGTTGCAGTAGAGATATCGGTAAAATAAACGAGAGAATATATTTGACGGCGGTCTGACAACTGATCGCTACAAGACTAAATCTTTCATGGGCGTCTTCCCTCGGCTAATGCGGTATTCACATTAGAACTGGGGCAGGCGGGACACTGTGTGTCCCATGTTGATTCGGCGTCAACGTTAAAACTCAGGTTCTTATATCGTGTCAACAGACAAAACCCGAATGTCATGCGACATTAGCTTACAAACCAATGCTGTCAAATGATCAATGTCTACAACGGACGATACTGTGGGACACTTTTAAAATATCATTAAATGTGTCTAAAAAATGTATTGAAAGCACCAATCTACGGATGCTAGAATTTGCAGCAAGGTAAACCGTCTAAGCTATTATAAACGGCTCACGTGCAATTGTAGTTGCTGTTTGCAATTTTTGAGGACAACCAGCTACGCTTTTAAAACTGAACATACCAATTGTTAACGGCGATTGTTTCCGAAACATAGTAGTTGTCCGAGCTAAATAGTTTGAAAGACAGTCGTTGTTTCAAAACTAACGGCGTTCATTCCACATCGTATACGCACGATATCGTGGACGACGCATAAATGAAGGGAAAGTCGAACGGCAGAGGCACAGATGTGCTTTAAATACCAAAATACCGAATACACACCTGCAAAACTTTCCAATACAAAATTGCTTACAACAACAGATTCATAATTCAAAAATTCAGATTTCGCAATTTAGTATTACATGATATTCAACAGGACAATTTGGTTATGTTACCGCAAGCATGCAGATATTTGAAAATATATCATATGATATTCGTAGACAATATCTCGAACATCATATGATATTGAAGAACAAACGGTGACCCTCACATGATAATAGCAGGCAAATACGAATTTATGCATACGATATGGGGTCTATAAGCAGATAAAAAGCTATCCAACGGTCTAATAAGGACAAAACGTGTCCCAAGCTGCCCCGGTTATACGTGAACCCCGCATAAGTTATTGTTATATAGAAGCCGTGTACTGATAATAAAGTAAAATGCTGAAGTTAGTCACCGTACAGCACTGTACCGCAAAACACGTGAATTTCTACATGGCATCGCGCTTCAATTCATACGCAAAATGTTTAACTTGCAGTGCCGTACGGTACCATACCAGCGGCCATGGAAATTATATACCGAAAATTAGTCAGCACTTTTTTGTCTGTTGGTAGCGCAAAACACCTTCACGGTCCCTGGAAAACGCAATATCCAATTCTTTACATTTAGCAGCATATAGCTTTTTATATTTTCCATCCTCAGCATATCTCGACAAGCGTTTTTTTGCAGCAAGCGTTGTTAACGTCCACGATTGCTGTTTTTTTTGGAAATCCAGCTAAAAGTATTTCAATGCGACACAATACTGTCGTCTGAATTGTATGAGTACCCACATGTCGGCGTAACATCAAACAAGTACTCGCATTTTGATTTTCAGCTGCTCGCGTATATTATGAAATTGTGTTGTTTACCTTCGAGTTCGAAAAAATAGATTGAAATAAAACCTTTTTCATAGCATTATAGCCGTGAACAATTGTTAGTTTTTGAATCTTAGCGTTTGTATCCATGGTATGCAATACATCATCTTAATGTTCTATCATTATGTAAGATTAGTGTCGGCTGAGGCGAAAACTTTGGTGTCGGCAAATCACTTTAGTTCAAACCTAGACATTAACTACAACTCATTTTTCTACTCAACTTTAATCAAATAACTATCTAGTCCCACCACATCAATCGCAAAATTTTCGTGAAGGGCTCTATATGGTACTGCATAGCTTAGAATCAGTTTAAACCAAATACCCCGTCCCTTGTATACATTGATCATTTGGGAGCGGTGGTTTGTAAGCTAATGTCATATGAAATTCGACTTTTGTCTGTTGACCCGATATAAGTGCCCAAATTTTAACGTTGACGTCGAATCATGGGCAACCGTCGCCTCCCGGTTATAATGCCCCGATGAGTCAAATTAGCCAGGCGAGTTAGTCTAAGGTTGCGAAATTCGTTGGTGTCAACCGTCATCGTCAAGAACAGTGAATCGGGTGGCGACTTCCCAAATTCGTATAAATCAGAACATCCGCTATTCGGCATGGTTTCGAAATCCCAAGCTACAGTTGGTGACAATGCAAGAATCTTTGCCTTTGGAAGGTCGTCTTCTTCATACTGAACCTGACCTAATAGTTCCGCAAGTACTCTGTGAGGCAAATTGTTAAAGGTGACCGGTCGAGTTGGGTCAAGGATTGTCAGCATATCGCCCTTACTAGGTGCACTACGAAGGGGTGCGGGTGAATCTGCCGCCACAAGTCGGTGATAAACCGGACGTTCGATTAGTGTCTGAGCCGGTGCTATAACAAACTGAGACTATATTTCAAAGTATGGTGACAAGTGCGGTGTGGTTATTTTGGTTGGTTTCAAGCAGCGATTCACTGTTGCTGGATCTTTCCGCTCGTTTGGTACGCCGAGAGAAGATTGCGGAACCAGCGGCAGGTGTCCAGTTTGCTGTTCGGCACTTAATTTACGAATCAGCGCTTGCAAGGCCTTATCAATTTTCTCATCGAGATATAAGTCGCGAAAATCTCACTGGATTATAGTCGTAAAACGAGCAAAATTGTTTACTCGTCGCGTGTTGATACTGCCACATTTGAGTTCGAGAGCACTACCACGGTCACTTGAAATGTGGGTATTGGTTACATACGGGGCTACGAAATCAGCCGTCGGACTATACAGTTCAGAGTACGTGGTATAACAGTGAACCTCGATCCGTAGTGGTAGCGTCGAATAACAGAGTGATACGTGTCAAAGGCAGTCCTTGGTACTGGTATGCCGCTTCCGCCAGTGCCCGAGGCTCCTTCATTTCTCTCACAATCACACACTGACAAGAGTTTTTGTCTGGTTTTGAGATGCGGTGTAGGGGGAGAGGATTGGTGGTGTTGTGGGAAATGGGGGGAAGGGGAGGGATATGGTGGAATATAAAAAGAATGGTTTTATGCCTATTGGGAGTTGTGGTTGTTGGATGTTGTTATATAGAGATTTTTTTGTGTAAGTGGGATATATTAGGAAGATTGTGTCGATGAAACTTTTATGATTTAAAAAAACAAATGTTTAGCTCTAACGCTTGTCGAGTATGCTGAGGATGGAAATAAAAAGTATATGTTAATGAGAGTATTCGTTTCGGGGGAGGTGTTTTGCGTACAAATTAATTTTTATATAATTTCCATGGCCGTTATACGGCATAAGTACATTTTGCGTATGTGAGCGGATCAGAGTTAGTGTTTTGCAGTGCTGTAATAATTACATTATTTATTATAGTCAGTTTTAAAACTATCGGGGTTCGATACGGGGAGCTTGGTCGTTGTCTTATTCGTTGTAGCTTTATCTGTTTCCCATATGTATCATAATTGTATTTCCTATATCATTGGGTCACGTTTGTCTTCATATATATGATGTTCGAGATATTGTTACGATATCATATGATATATTTTCAAATATCTATGCTTCGGTCATAACCAATTGTCCTGTTGATATCATGTAATACTAAATTCGAATCTGATTTTTGAATTATGAATCTGTTGTTGTAAGCAATTTTGTATTGGAAGTTTTCAGGTGTGTATTGGTATTTTGGTATTTAAAGCATTGTGCCTCTGCCGTTCGTTTCCCTTCATTTATGCGTCGTCCACGATATCGTGCGTATACGAGTGGAATGCGCGTTAGTTTTGCACGACTGTCTTTCAAACTATTTAGCTCCAACTATATGTTTCGGACAATCGGTTAAATTGGATGTTCGTTTTAAAAGTAGCTGGTTGTCCTAAAAATTCAGCATAATTCACGGCGTTTTAATAGCTTACGTTTACTTGCTGCAATTCTTAGCATCCTAATTGTGTTTATAATTTTTTAGACACATTTAATGATATTTTAAAGTGTCCACAGTATCGTCCGTTGTAGCATTGATATTGCACATTGGTTGTAAGTATGTCGCATCATTCGGGTTTTGTCTGTTGACAGATATAGACCTGAGTTTTAACGTTCGCCATCAGGCATCCCGCCTCCCAGTTTAATTGATCCGCATAGCCGAGGACTGAAGATTTAGTCTTGTAGCACAGTTTCACCCCGCATATATTTCTCGTTTATTTTCCGATATCTTACTGCCTATATTCTCGCTTACCTGAAAGCTAAAAATTCGTTGAAATCATTATATTTTTGAAACATAGGAAGCGTGATGGTCTGGACCCAAACTATGCAGAAACCTTTTGATTATAATAATCCATAGATAAAGTAATTTGAACAGTTTGCCAACAAATTCACCTGTAGCATACCAGCCCGTAAGGCAACCTAAAATAAGTGGAGTTCAAGCCAGGTATTTTTTCTAGCGACCTCAACTTTTAATGCGATGGTTTATTTAATTTTACCGCTCGTGTCTAATTTCAACCGCAATCGAACGCTTGCTTAATGACAGCTTTCAAAATTGTTGAACTAACAGCTTAATTTTTATGAAATTAAGTTGCCGTCGATGTCTAAATTTTTAAAATCACGCAGGATAGTTTCAAATTCTTGATTCGTTTTATTTTACCTGAGGATGCGTAGGAGGCATAGGCAAAATGAAAACAATCAAGTCAATCTTCATTATTGATCTTCATAATTTTGAATTTTGAGTGTATTTATGTACACCCACGTTACCATAGCTTCAAGATACGCATAACATGTTCGCCGTAATATATTTTTTCCGTCCACACACGCAACAACGTTTGGATAAATGTTTTTGCCAGGTACCAAGTACACACATAGTTTCCGTTTTCGGCGCATTCTTTTTGTGTATAGTTTGGTTTTCGCGAAATACAATTATTTTAAATTTGTAAAAGAGAAATAGATGAAACATTTTTATTCGTAACTGTATGCGCTTTGGTGTGCATGGTAAAACTGATAATCAAACTAAAACCTGAAAAAACGGAGATAAATATATCAATCCCGTGTTATGCGTCATGCATTTTATCGTGTGCCCGCCGTGCGGAAAATTAACACAATCATTTACAAGTACGGTTTTGAAAAACGCGTCAAGAAGGGAAATTGAATTTGAGAAAATTGAGTTTAGTGGGAAATTGAGACAATTTAAAAGTCGTACTACAGTTGAAATGATATTTTATGTGTCCATTTCCTAATAATTATTTTAAGTAGGACGGCAGTAGGAAGATTGAGACATTTTTCAAAACAAGATTAGAAAATTGACAATGTAAAATTGTTGTTGAAACAAAAATTGAAGTCACCGAAACGGCTGGCAGGCCTGTAGCCAGCTCACATAGCTAGAGGCTAAAAAATTTTCAGGAGAGGGATACAACAATTTGCATTCAGTGACTTATAAGCTAGGGTCAAATTTTCCGCGGGCCAAAATACTTTCAGGCGGTTAAGCCTCCTTCCCCCCCCCCCCTTGGCTATGGGACCAACCCTATTTAATTGGTTTACAAATGAGAGCAGTGCACTTAAATGTGTTTCTGCATTACCTGGATTGCGCTCTAGGTGTTCCTCGTAATAAACTATCTTTTTCCTTGAAATAACGCTCAAGCCTAAGGGGAATCGTAAGTCTAAGCCTGACCTAAGAGCAAATTGAAACAGCAAATAGTAGTCACCGCATGCCGCAAACATTTTAGCTGCAATTTATGCACAACCTAATATTAACAACGAGTTAAAAACTGAAAGTAAGCATGGCTCGCGAAGCGGTCATTCAATTTTAGGTGCACAAGCACACTGAGTGTGCTGAGATATTGTACTAGGTTTACAAGCCCGGCTAATCATTTCCAAGGCCTGTTTTCTATGATCGATTACTTAGCCAACTGTGCCTTATTTCTTCTGGCTACTGGTTTGTTTGGTTCCTGTAACACTGACAAGTTTTGGTTTATCCACTTTGCTTGCAATTATCCACTATAAACATGTCTCGACGTAATCTTGCTTGATGTAATGTGCTCAAGACACAGATCTCGCGATATTTCCTTTACCACGTTTTCCAAGCCTAAATCTTACCCTAACCTTATGAATAAACTTGAGCTGAAACGCTAAACTTAGAGGACTGAGATTTAACAATTGACAAGCAACGTGTTTATTAATCAGGGCCCTTGAACACTTTTTCCTGCAGTTTGTTAAAATTTCAAATTGAGTACAAAATTTCAACCTTGTGAGTTGGGTGGCCCATCACATTCAGTTGCTACCTTCAGTTGGAAATTCATTCACAAGATTTAAACCTTGTGATTTGGGTGGCCTATCAAACACCATATCTAGAATTTCTCATCCTGCCTTTTATTTGAACTTTGAGTTACAAAATTTCCACCTTTTTGGGGACAATATCACAACTGAAATTGTAACCTGAAAATTAAATTTTCGATAATGCGCCGTTCACAATAATTTTGTCAACGGTGCCACAAAATATGCCATAGCCCAAGGCTATCACGAGGTCATTTTCAAATGACCTCGTGATAGCCGCTGGCTATAAGCGAAATCGCTTATAGCTCAGGGCTATCACGTGTCAGCACCGTCCTCGAAACTCGTGATAGCCCTGAGCTATCACAAACCACCTCGAATTTAGCCAACACACCACATACACAAACACAATACAAACGCACACAACGCAAATTAACACACAAACAACACACAAACCTATCAAGTTACACATCTTAAAATTTGCAAATATTCGTTTTAGCCCTGAACTAGGCAAATTTTGTGGCACCGTTCATTTTTAAAATTTTGAGGAAGATGGAAAATTTTATGGTACGAAAGATATACCTAGTCCATTTACCCTTTACTGTAGGTCAGTTGGCCGGTCAGCTAGTTTTACTGCTAAAGATATGAAACTGCATATGAAAGAGGGGGCCAACTGCGTGTCAGTCGCCCACAATTGATTTGGATCACGCGTTCTGAAAATAAAAGGGCCATGTATAAAGAGCAGTGCACGACTTTCAGCAAATTTTGTAGACACTCCATAAAACGCCTGAAAATATTTCTAGACACCCTTACGCCTGAAAATTTTTTCCACTTTGTTCAAAATATTTCTAGACACCCTACGCCTAAAAATTTTTCAGTCTGTAAAGCGTGAAAATTTTTCCAAGTCCACTCAGTGTTTCAAAATTTAAGGTTTGCCACAAAACTCCTCATAGCACTGAGCTATCGTGCAGAGCAGAGGATTAAAATTTTAAAATTGAATTTGCTGGTATCACGTTTCATAACACACATAAACATATGTGTGTTATGAATATAAATATATATAGAAGAGGTATTCTGTATAGCTCAGGGCTATCACGAGTTTCGAGGAGGGACACGGATAGCCCTGAGCTATAAGCGATTTCGCTATAGCCAAGGCTATCACAATGCTATTTTATAGCCTTGGGCTATGGCATATTTTGTGGCACCGTTGACAAAATTATTGTGAACGGCGCACAAGAGGGACAATAACATTAAATTGTTAAATGTTATACCTGTGTTTTAATTTCCACATGGGAAATTGAAGTGTGAAAGCTAAGCAGAAAATGAATTTGGAAAATGGCGTAATTTACCATTGCCATTGTTTTAAAAATCGGTAGTGGTAAATTGAGCATCAAATAATCTTATCCATTAAGCTACTAGTTTGAAAAATCGATAGCTGTGGGAAATTGAAACAGTTTTGAAGGTCAGTTTTCTTCTGAAGCGTTTTTGAAAACCGTATTTGGAATGATTGCGTCAATGTTGCACACGGCGTACACACGAAAAAATGCATGGGCGCACCGCCCAAACATCGTTTTTCCTGTTAAGTCGCCGTGACCCCGATTTGCACGGGAAAATGCTTTGCATGCCGTGTTACATGCCACAGATGTCAACAGTTATACTAAAAAATTTGATTGAAAGCTCTAAGCTTGGAGCAAACGGCGAAACAAATTAAGTTAGTGCAAACTAAATAAAGCTATTTTTATAAGAGTGTTAGAAACAAGGAGTTCGCCGTAGGTTACCTGGTAATCATGAAAACGCGTTTCGCCGAATCTGCTGAAGATTAGACAGATTGCGAGAATAAATTAATATGTAGGAAAGCGGATACTATAGTGGAGAGACACCAGTTTGGCGTATGTAACGGCACGTATTTGGAAGAAGTGAAAAGTGGGCTGGAAAAAGATTGGATTGAATGTTACGATCATCTCAAATCACCAGCAAGTAGATTCTGCGATGAAAATCAATTGAGTGGCTTAAACAAACGTTATCACCCATGACAACGAACGTGTCAATTTGGGAGCAGCTGACTTCCAAAGTACGAAGAAGCTATCAAAGATCAAAATATTGACGAGAGGCAAGCCGCGCCAGAAGATGCCGTTGATGCCACCGGGGTACAAGTCGTGTTATCGAGACGACTTTTTCCACGGAACACCGTGAGACGGACGTTCAGCAGCATGCCGTGCTCGCCCCTTCCAGAGGGTGCGACGTTTATTAGATATGCCTATGCTTCCCAGTTGAGCTGTTTAAGGTTATCCGGGACGAGAGTCTTACCATACTATGGCGGGACCTTGACGCGGATCGCCGTATGTGGACGGCGTATACAGGTGACGGCTGACGACGCTAACATGTTGGTAGTGCCAAATTTGCATAAATATTATCAAGGCGTCGCAAAACTCCACAAGCGCCATATCCATTATTTTAATATCGATAAGGGAGAGTCACCGTAAGGCAAGGTGTTGAAGTTTATCTGAGCCGCCAGCCACCAGGTCAGCCGGTACAAGACCAGCAAGATACCAAGTTAATTAACTTCCTACAATAAGCTGGCTGCGACGTTATGCCGGACGTGATGGTTGGCATGCTGGTCAGACACAACATGAATAGTTGAAAAGGTTTTAACGCTAACAGTACACGAAAACGCGAGCACACCTGCAGCCTTGGCCGAATATAAAAATGTCGAAACAAAATCTCCGAAGTTATTCGAGTCAGAGTTTCAACGTGTCGAGAGTAATAGGTGCCCGGATTATCGCGTTAGCCTGTTTGTTATCGGTAACAAGGTGCCGGGACCTATCAGTTGCACCCCGGTATTCAACCAGGACGTTGCACACGCAATATGGCCTTGAGACTTAGTCTTGGAAGCCAAGCAGCACCAGTATAATGCCGCAATAAATAGACGGCACTGGCGTAAACGTTCATTTTAAGGCGTGGCCTAATGACATGCAGCAAGAACTACGTTTGGTTTTCGGCATAGCTCCTGGAATTATTGATCGCACTCGAGCTTAAAGGCATCATCCTCCGCCATCTCGGAGGCTACCTCGAATTCGACGTCTACATAGCGACGCCCAAGCCATCTTGAACCAATGACAGAGTCATCATCAAAATCGGAAGATGAATACCATGTGCGTGAGTCGGATGACGACGATATTGTCGCCATGGATAACGTGCATAATACGATTTCACTACAGTTCGCGAGATATGAAGCGAATAAACGGGCGGCAGCGGAAGCTGCTAGGGAAGTCGTTCCCCGTACCACGAGCCTCATATTACGGAACTCACAATAATTGTCGAATATGGATAACTTGTTATTCGAAGTGCCTGTTTGTATCTCCCCCGCAGAAATGTTTCGCTTGAAGCATGTAAAAGAGTTTTTAAACAAGGGTTAATAGTCAGACCATAGATCATTAGGCAATGCTATAACATTAGCTTTATAACTTCTATAATAATTGTTGCCATCTATATCTTTGACGGCGGTCTTTCAGTGTTAATACGTTTATTATCAGTCAACCGAAAAGATATGGGCCTCACGACACCACCTATCAGCTTAATTTTAGCGTTTTTTGGGTTTTAAAATGTTCAGTTTTAAGTGAGCTAATCTAGCACTCTTCATTGGAAGAAGATATTTTTCGAGTTTTAAAATTTAATGTTTTCGAAACTTGCTTAGCCAATATTTCAATAGTCCAAGATTACAAATGGCGCCTATTGATTATCGAATAAGAAATGTCACACCTACATGCTCGACTATATTAGCGATCTTCAACACAATAATATGATGATGAGATGTGAAATTTTTCCAAATTGTATTCCGTGCCGTGACACATTTAAACTATTCATCTAAAAATACAATTTAAACGCGCAGCTAAATATTTCAAGGAATATGTCTGCTGACGTTGAATTGGAATAACTTTTAAAAAGCAACTGACTGTAATACGGAAGGCATATTGAGTGTTGTATTTCAGAACGCTTCAAAGAACCAGAGAATCAATTTATAGCTTAACACTTTGAAGTTTGTTGGGCCCATATGTTTCTCGTTTCACTGTTGCGGGGTTAACGTTATAACCGGCGCAGCTTGGGACACGTTTTGTCCCTATTAGACTATTGGGTAACATTTTGTCTGCTTATAAACCCCATATCGTATTCAAAATTCGTATTTGTCTGCTATTATCATGTGTGGATCACCTTTTGTACTTCAATATCATAGGATACTCGAGGTATTGTCCGCGAATATCATATGACATACTTTCAAATGTCTGCACACTTGAGGTAACATACCCAAATTGTCCTGTTGAATATCATATGATACTAGAATTTGAAATGTGAATTTTTGAATTTTGAAGCTGTGGTTCTAAGCGATTTTGTGTCGGAAACGATTTTCAGGCGCGTATTTAGTATTTAAAGCACATTTGTGCCGCTGCCGTCGAACTTTTGATTCATTTATTAGTACCCAAAGTTTACATTGTCCCGCTGAATATCATATGATATTCGTTGACATTTTGGAATATCATATGATATTCGCATTAATGTCCCACAGTATCACGTGATATACCGTCCCTTGTACACATTGCAAATAACTATCTAGTCCCACCACATCAATCGTAAAATTTTCGTGACGGACTCTATATGGTACTGCATAGCTTAGAATCAATTTAAACCAAATACCCCGTCCCTTGTACACATTGATCATTTGAGAGCGGTGGTTTGTAAGCTAATGTCATATGGCATTCGAGTTTTGTCTGTTCATCCGATATGAGTGCTCGAATTTTAACGTTGACGTCGAAGCAACATGGGACAAACCGTGTCCCGCCTGCCCCGGTTATAACGTGAACCCCGCATGACAGTAAACGTGTTAACAGTGAAAACAGCTGTCAAAAGTATAGATGACAACTATTGTTTGTAGAAGTTATAAAGCTTATGTAATATACCATGGCCTACTGATCTAAGGTCTAACTATTAACCCTTGTTTAAAAACTCGTTTTACATGTTTCAAGCGAAATGTATCACAATCTGTCCCTTCTAGGGACACTTTTACCAAGTTTCTTTCTTTTACATGGGATTTCAAATATTTGCGATAGGATTGTTAGAAGTTCGTGATTTTGATTCAGCCCTGTATCATGTATCCTTTATTGCAATTCTTTCCTCAGATGTATGTCTATCGCTTTGATTTAGTAAACGCGGCCGGTAATCATTTATTAAACCCACCCAATTCCTGTACAACACCAAGTATTACAAGCAAATCACAGGGTTACTGCAATTCACCTTGTAGCATGATCCGGGAATCCTTAAAACCTATGTCTGAATCCGTTTTAGTCCCGCGACTGGCTTCAACGATACCAATACTTTTACTCTTTTCCAGAATCCGTGCAATTCTAACCCCGGTAGAATTACACCCTGGTTTACCCGTGACTTCTCCTTTCAACTTTTCACCTTTTCCTGGGCCTGTATCCCCGTGGTGACCTTCTCGGCGTCAGTTTCCCTTCTGACCCTCTCCGCCCCGGCGGAAGG
>JASANG010000537.1:0-38848 GCA_030248215.1 Enoplolaimus lenunculus
CTAAAATCGGTTTCCAACTGCAGTTTCAATCATTATTTAATTTGAGACCGTCAGATCTTTGCGTATAATGTAATTATAATATTTCTAATTCATCATAAACGAACATATATTGAATGAAAATTGATTTTCGAAGCCTCATTGTTCCTCTGCACACAAAGCGTCACGAGAGCGTCATGCGGTGTCTCACAGTATTTTCTATATTACATGTCATCGGCATCTGTTTTAAAATTAATTTTGCCGCTTTCTTTGTGCTGCTTTTTTTCTTCGTTTTTTATTTTGTTTTTGTCTGTCTTTGCTTGTACTAAACTAGTAGTATGTGCCGGAAACTTGATATAGCGCGATAGTCTTGTCGTTCGTTTCGTTACATTTTCTGGCTACAACGGCCCCCTGTAGCTTGCATAACAATTGTGTGTCTACGATATTTGGTTAGGTGTCAATTGAGAAAACTGAAAAATTTTAAATATGAGCGTTTAAATAATTTGTATGATGACTTTTGGACTAGTTTTATTGATATTTAGTTTATTATGGAATTGTTTTAATTAAATTTTTGACTTTATTACTTATTAGCATTTAATTTTCTTAAAAATTTACATTTTTTCTTTTATTGGTGCTGTTGTTGGTTTTACCGGAATAAAAGGGACAGATTAATATGTATTTGGCCTATCCAGAAGAGGGACCACACTCTTATTCGGTTACAAACAGTCATTTACTTTCAAGCCACGCTCTGACACCCTTCAGTTATTGATATATAGGTATACTATATCCGGTACTGCAACTATTGCATTGAATTAAACGTTTTTTATCTTGTATCAAACGCTAAATTAATATTACGAGATTATCTACAGAAAACATTTTTAAAACATAAGCATAATTCAAAGTTTTAAATCCAAACTATAGTTGAGTTACAGTTATTTATCCATTACAATTACAAACAAGTAGACAGGATTTAAAATTTGTATCCACTTGCGCAATCTTATTAGGAATAGGGATTGATGGTTAATTGGGACTCAATAATGGGATTCTTTTTATTACCAACCATCTTACAACGGTAACTACAGTATAATAGTAAATGTAACCTCTAAATAGTTAAACTTAAATTATAGCTTAACTAATCCTTGATGGTAGTTTAAGTAAAATTTAAATAGCTTGACGGACTAACAAATGTAAAATTTTAAAAATTGTGTTGAACTAACATATTTTTCAGTTTAGGGCCACTTTAAAAAAATTTATTTCAGTTTTTGCTCAGGTGTGATTTTTAGTTTCATTAAGTTTACATTAAACTAAAAATATGTCATGTTATAAATGAGTTTAAGCTTAATCTACCATTGTGAACAATGGTTAATCTAGAAAGTTAGTATTGGCACTGTTCCACCTGAAGTCATTGGATGGGTGTTTCATCAAGTACAATTTTTTGTGATTAGTTACAGTTCCTCATGTTGTATACTTTCCTCCACATTTAAAATTAAGGCTTAATCAGAGGCTTATGTTAGCCTTTTGCTAAGCCAATGCCACAGGGTAACCATAGGAAAAGTGTACCATTACCATATGCAGTATATATAAACTATAGCGTCGTCAAGTTTAGTGGCAGTTAGGAAAAACTTTAATTAATCTTAATTGTTAACCTGATTCATACAAGAAATCGAACCCAATCAGTTGTAGGTCTATGACGTTTAAACGGACTTAAGCTCAAGCTTATAATCGCGTTTAATATATTGCAATTTTTTGGTTCGTTTCGGTAAGTTGAGACTTTAATTTTTTAGTGAAATGATATTTTCCTTTTCGAATTTATATTGCCAGTATAGACCATACTATTTTTACTATTTTTGCTAATTTATATATTAATTAACCGAATATTTGCAATGTTTTTCATAAAACACCAAGTTTAACTCTGAAATGCTACAACTCTAAATCAAATTCTTTAACTAGAAAGGTAGACTAACTTGTGCTGTATACCAAATAACAGACGGCTACATCTACGCTCAGAGGTGCCCCTAAATTATCCAGTCAATCCTTTGTTATTTATGAAACCTTTTTGCCAAAGCCAGTTAGAACACAATTGATGTTATATTTATGCTAACTTTCGTTCACTATGGCTCACATTTATATCATTGCATGACCTGGCTTTCAATAACAGTTTGAAACCAAGTATTTAGTATATACACTTAAATTATTTTAGAAAAATAATATATATGGGTAAAATTTTAAGTTATAGTTTAAATTTTAAAATATCAAGCATATATTAGCCCATAAGTGCTTTGTGCTTTCGTGACTACAGTTGTTTTTGGTATAATTTGGTTTCGAAATGGTCAGCAGCAATTAAAATTATGATTTGTAGTGCAACTAACGTTTAACGTATCCACGCAATTTTAGTGATACGATAATAATTATTTAAAATCAAATCACTTGGGTTTTAGTGGTGTAAGGATATATGTACATACATACATACAAACATATATATATATATATATATATATATATATTTTTTTTTTATATATATATATATATATATATATATATATATATATATATATATAACAAGCGCTTGCAGATGAGAAATATATATTTAAAACGCAATTTTTGTATAGAGATCACTGAACGTTTAAAAAAGTTTCGGTATTTTAATTCCATTTTCAAATCTTATATATTATAATAGTTTTGCTGGTTTGAAAGATTACTTTGCCCGCTGTTGGGGTCCGTTAATGCGTAGCCCAAAAAATGAAGTTTCGGAAAAGACGAAGCTTAGCGTCTCCTGATGCAACCGTTTAGTTTACCGTCACACTTATAATCATGCGAGTTCTTTACGCCGTCCGCGTATTCTAAAAGCTCGTTTTGATTTGCAAAATAATTTATAATCACAGACATGTATATATGGAATAAAGGGGATATAATATTTCTTTCGCGAATCGCATAAAATATTACACAAACAAAAAACACTTTTAAGAAAGCTTCAAGATAACATTACGCCGATTTTGTGCAGGTAAGCTAAATTTTTGTCGATTGAAAAAAAACACAGTTTATTTAAAAATCCATAGCCTGCCGAATTGAAATCATAGCTACGCTTGTGTTTATAATAGCTCATGAGAAGGAGAGAACCCGAGAATCAAAAACGAAAAAAAAGAACTATAATCGGAAATGCTTACTTAACTTTGCGTGCTTTTTAAATTAACTCGTTTAAATTGCCGTTCTTTTGAATATGATTAATTTTACTCGCGATATAAGCTTGAAGCATAATAGTGCACCCTGCATAGATTTGATTAATGCTATAATTAGGCGTCTGCGGTTAAAATGTTTAAAAGACGTTTCCGCCGTTGTTTTACAATGCTAAATTAGGTTAAAATTTTAACAACGGACAACTGGATAGCGGCACACGAAAAACATTTTACCCGGACAATAATCGTTAAGAATGCGTGGTTATTAAAATAAAAAACGAAATTCTTTTAATTTTGTTTAAAATTTGTCAATTCAGTTAAACAGCTTTCAAAGCCAAACTTCAAGTGGATAACTCTTTTCGTTCAAGTGGACAACTTTTTCGTCACCAGCGAAATCCAAAAAAGCCTAAATATTATTATATACCTGCATATATATATATATATATATATATATATATATATATATATATATATATATATATATATATAGAGTATATAATAATTGACATTTTCAACAGCGGTTGGAAAATTACTTTCTACCACCTGTATTGTAGAGAATACCTTTCTCGTTTTTAACGCAGATTTCAAATCACATCGTTCTGACGTCAGGTAACTTTTATGATAAGATACGCCCAATCAAGTTTACCCCAAAGCCATTTCTGTCTCCTCCGAAAACAACTGTTGTTTATTGAAGCAGAAAACAATTCTAAACGAGCATTCAATTCAGACTAAAGCGTTTCTTCCCCTTTTAAAAATTCGTGACCCAAAATCCAAACAACCGAATAATAATAATAATAATGTTAAGCTTTAATCTCACACTATATATATCTTAGCTAATTTGCAGTCGCCGAGACGGAACCGCGTGTCGAGTTTACGGGCGCCGAAATGCAATTAAAGTTAAATTTAATATTTTCTTAAAATATAATCTTGTGTATATATAAGACATTCGCGGTTCCTAATTTCTGTTTGGCACACTAGGGTTCGTTTAACCAGCCTCCCCCCCCGCTCACACAAAACAGAAAGTAATAATTTATAAATCGGTGCCCCCTGCTGTTTTTGTGAAAGTGTCGCGGTTGCACACTGTGGGAAGTGGTAAATCACATAAAATCAAATTTTAAACTTATTTACGCTTCGACAAAGTGTTAATTGAATTTATGGTTGGCGTTTGCTTCACTCGAAAAAGTAGTTGTAATGTTGTCTTGAACGACAAGATTATTATTTATGGTTGGACAGCTGTATAAATCGTCCGTCAATTGCGCTAAAACCATTTTGAAGTGAAAAAATAAACCACGAACCTTCATTATTTATTTTCTTAAAATAAGACATTTGAGAAAATTTGAGTGTTTAATTAATAAATATACATGTTCTCTTTTTTCTTTGCGTAGCTGCTTAAATGGACAAACAACTACGCTGAAACACTTTTTAAGTAAAAAATACACTAGAGAACGTTTTTATATATTTTTTCAAAATGAGACAGTTTAGATTTTCTTTATTAGTTTAAAATAAGCAGTTTATAAGTTTTTTTACTTTGCATAAATACTTAAATGGTCAAACAACTTCGCTGAAACAAAATAAGTAACAGAATTGCAACTTGATTTATTTTGCTTACAGCAGGATAGCTGAGAAATTTTTGAACCAATGGTCAATCAAAACACACAATTGTGTGTCTGCCACAAAGTCCGCCACTTTCTTTGAAGTGGACACTTGGGGGGTATGGCAAACAAAATTTTACCCCGTCGGCGCATTTTGTTAACTTAGAGCATCAAACTATTTGCTATTTACGATTTAGACACTGAAGTAAAAAAATCATTTTGAAGTTTTCTTAGTTCTAAGAATACGATACAATGATGGCATCTAATAAGGGTGCCCCTTCTTATAGGTAGGTTTCCAGTTGAATAGCCGAGCTGATCAACTTCTCAAACAACTATGATCGAAGCAAGTAAAAACACAAGATTTTGAGAATGGAAATTTAACAATTTTTCAATAAATATAAAGCAGTTGAGAAAAACTGAATCAATTATTAATAAAATATATAAAAAAGCCTGTTTTTCAAAACTCAACATACGCAATTTTTCTTAAAATTCATACTTAAGTCCCGAATATAAGAGAGATCGTGCGAAATGAAACTTTGCTGAAAAAATTTTCAAAATTAAACCATTTTTAAAACTTTGGCTGGTAAGTCAATTTAACTCAAACACACAGAATTTCTTAAATTAATGATATAACTAATTTTTGGTTTTGTTTTGGTTGAAATTTATATTTTGTGTCAATATTTACTACGACGTTAACTTTACTATTAATCAAGCGCCACCTTTAGTTATCAACGTTCGAGTATTTGCTTTTAAGTTTATCTGTTATTAATATTAGGCACGTTTAATGATTAACGTAGGTTAATTTGCATGTTAATTGTATGTACTTGCGATGCAGACACTGCGATAACCCATTCTATGCTTTATTACTTTGCTGAGATCAATCAATAATTTGATCAGCTTAAATTTTTTACAATTTTCTTAGGTTGTTTTGAATATAACACGGCATGTGTGCAATGTTTTCAAGAAGCCTTTGCAACTTCCGAACAAATTTTGCCTGCAATACACTGCGCCCTACATAATGGCGTATTCAGAAATTTTGCTCATTGCTTATATATAGCTAAGACCGAAAAACGGCGAAAATATTGACTTCGATACCAGAATTGTCAAATCCTTTAGCAATCATCGAAATAAAGTAATATCTCTACATGACAAAAATGCTTTCAATTGGAAACGGATCCCGGCGATCCTCCCTGTGAATTTCTCGATACGTGCCCCCAGCGCCCCAATTGATACTCGGTTCAATTTTATTTTTTAAACTCAAATCCGAGAAAAGACAACACTGTTTACTTTGAATTATTTTTATGCATTTATCGTATACGATGCTCAATCAACTCCACGGTAATTTTTTTCATCCAATAAAATTGCAGCTTGCAATTGATATCCAATCGTAATGCAGTATTGCAACGACCAATCACAATGGTCGACTAAAATGTAATTACCCTATAAGGAACGGTTGCTACTACTGTTCCGGCCCACTTACATACTTAGATTTATAATCGCATAATGTTCAAGTATTAACGTGGTCGTTAGTTGGGGCAAATTTACTAAATTATTATTACTATTATTATATTACAATTAAGCATTTCAGTTTTACTATAACCCGGGGATGGAAGCGAAATTTAACCACTCGTACGCGAAAAAAGCGATAATCTTTTATAGTATATATACATATATACTATTAAGCTTAACCAAGTATAAATTTAGAATTTCAACCAATTCATGTTTAATTTTTGTAATATTTAACCGATTACCTGCATTGCTGTATCGAATTTGCCATAATATAAAATAATTTTCGTGACTATTTTACAGTAAAAAGTATTATATTAATAGATAATTGCGGCAAATTCTATTCCCAGGCGACCAATTCGTATACGCAAAACGATCTGTGCTTCGAACAATTATGCGATTATTATTTTAATCAAAAAGAGTCTTAAAGTTTTAAAGTTTGTGACAAAATTTGCAAAATTTTAAACTTAAAAGTTTAAATTTCAACCATTAATTGGACGGTATTTTTTGGGTCGTTGGAGGCGGAGTTTTTACGCTTTGCACATTCGACGATGCAGCGTTATGATAAAGTTTTGAGCAAAGCCAAATTTTGTAGGCAACATTTACTAGCGTACACCGATTTTACTCGACCAATTATTTTTGTTAAACAAACGTATTTACTTGAATTAGCTTAATTTGCCCTGGATCCCATATCAATTACAAACTGGATATATTTTCAATCGTGATGTCTGATTTGCTCGTAAATACTCGAACCTAAAGAGGACGAAAATTTCCCAGTGCCTTGAGATACGCCTCAATTTGGCATACCTGCTTTTCGTTTGTTACAGAGCTCCTATAGTACTCGACCTTTTACACAGTACGTATCTAAATTTCAAAATTAGCGTATTATGCCAGATGGTCATCAAAAATACAGCCTATACCTGTATCCAAATATCAGGCGCAGCCAAGATTGTGGAAACTAAGTGTCGTCGTATAGAAATTTCAAAAGGTTTTACTGTATTACAAACTGAAAGTGTTCGCATTTCATTATAAAAGAGTTTTAGTAATTTATTTCAGATTTAACGATAAATCAATAATTTTAGTTTGATTTTAACTCGACTTCAAGTTGAAAATTTTGTTTTGTTCAATTTGATTGAATGGTGGTGCTTGACATGGATCATGCAATCAAACGAAAACCTGTCTGTGGATTCAGTATGGCTGATATTTTAGGAAATGGCGCGGTTCATCGGCTGTCAGGTACGAATCGCTATTTTTGAAACCAAATTTACTGCTTTACTATGCTTTAATGTTTAACCTGTAATGCTAAATTTTGGCAGTTGTCTCCAGGAATTCTGAGCAGAACAGCGAGGAAGATTTTTAGACGGGCAAAGACAAAGTTTTCTAACTTTGAGTTGTTTTAATACCAATTTTTTCGTTGAAGTGCAAACCTCGCCGTTAAGCACATCAATTTTGGATGCTTATACTTGCACTCATGCTTATAATTTCAACTAATGTTAAAATCAGCCTCAATGGAAAAAGAAATGTCTATTTTTACTCGAAATTTGAGCGTTGTACTTTAGACAGTTTCCGACCAATTAAACTTTTTCAGTGACTAGTAAAAGTACGAAAAGTATGTTGCATCTTTTTACTTAAAAATAGTTAGGCTGCTTTAAAAATAACGCATTTTTGTTCAATTTCAAGATTATACAAGCTTTACATAAAAACAACGTCAAGCTGTTTTATTTACTAAAACCATTTTCGTTTACAGGAACCAAACCGGAAGAACCGGATATAGCGGCGTCAAAACGTCTATGCCCTGATCTTGGAGAAGATACTGGATTGTATCGCAACGGAGACACCAGAAATCATACAACAACCGTAAGCGACGATTACTGCAAACAGTTTCCAGCGAACGCTGCTGAATTGTTGAAAAGTCCTCCAACCATCGTCGAGTCGTCCACAGAATTTGTGACAACTTCTGGTGATCAGAAAATGACTCGAATTGAACCTAACGATCCTTGTGATAAAAGGCATAATGGTGAGTGTTTTTTGGCACGTTTTACACGCGCGTATCGCAACAATTTGTAGCCCGTCAACTCGTTATATATCAACTCGTATCCTGACATCTCGCAGATGCCGACAACTCGACGTTCCGACAGCTTGTGGTTCACCAGTTAATATGACAACTCTTCGAGTCAAAATTTTTTCCGGCTTAAGTTTAGGTTTATAGCCTTTCAGTTTTATTTGGGTTTTTAGGCTTATATATGCTCGACATGTCCAAGACTTGATTTTTGCTGAAATTGTTTAGAAATTTTGACGAAAAAAAACTAGACGATACTTACAAACAGCACCAGCGGATCTAAGAATAGGATTTCTCAACCGAAGCCTGGCAAAATTTTAGCCAAACCACAGGCCTAAGCCTATACCTATTTTTACGCTGCATCGTATATATGTATATATATATGTGTGTAAGGAAACATACATGTGTGGCATTTTGCTATGTATGACGATTATAAATATTCGTTTCGTTTCAGATTCACCGAACGATTCCAGCGATGACGATAAACCACGTAAAGTTCGCCGAAGTCGTACAACATTCACAACATTTCAACTGCATCAACTTGAACGTGCGTTTGAAAAAACTCAATACCCCGATGTGTTCACTCGCGAAGAGCTCGCAATGCGGCTGGAGTTGAGTGAAGCCCGAGTTCAGGTAAAGCATCGTAGTCCTACATTGAAATTAGTGTAATATTAGGTTCAGAAATGTAACAGTAGTATAAGCATACTCCTAAGTCCAAAAAATAAGTTTAAGCCCCAGCGGAAGGACGAGCCTATAACTAAGCCTATAGGGCTAAAGTCTAAGCCTAAAAATTAGTCTGAAGCTTAAGCTTACTCTATAAGGGGCGTAGCATAACTGTTTTCCCCCGCGGGGCTATAACAGACTAAGTGTAAGCTTTAAACCAGTTTTTTGCTTAGGCTTAGGCATAGGCTTAGTTAAGCTTGCTCGTTTATCTGAAGTTTTGCACCTCTTAAAGTTGAAGGAGCCAATTTTAGTACATATCGCGCTTTCTTTACCGAGCCCGCAGGCCTGTAGCCAGCTCACCATGCTAGGTGGGGGCTAAAAATTTCCAGGAGAGGCATACAAGGGTTTTCAATGACTTACAAGGAACGTTGAAAATTTTGTAGGGCAGCCAAAATTTTTTCAGAGCGGCTGAGCCCCGGTGCCCCCCCCGGCAACGGGCACGCGAAGCGGTAGCCGAATTTTTTAGTTTCTTGAGCAGATTTTTTCATTGTGATATTTTGGACATTCGGGCATTTCTGGTTTAGCTATTAAACAGTCGTTGATCACATGTGACCAAATTTTTACATTTGCGTAAAAGTTACCACCAGTTAATTAGGTTCTGCAAATGTTAAATTGGCAAACGGTGATTGCTTTAATTTAGCATTTTTTCGTTTTAAATCTATCCCTGTTTCCGTTCATTTTTTGGTCCATTATATAGGTCAGGGGCCGGCTGTTTTTTACAATAACGCAAGCTTAAGAATTAGATGATTTTTCCGCTTAGGTTCAAGCTTAGGTTTAGGTAAAGGCTTATTATTACGCTAAGACTTATACCAGAGTTAGGCTTTGGAATATGTACTACTGTTACGGCCCTGTTCTTTACAATGGCCATTTTTTGTTCGTTTGTTTTGTTGAAATACAATTTTATGACAAAATCTGCTCTTGTTCGCTGACTAATAACCGATGTTCAATTTTTATAGCATGTAGTTATATTTTAATATCAATCATGTTCCGGTACAACAAGGATGGGTGCTGTCAGAAACTTAGGGTTGGTATGTTCGAGTGGGGTCCAGTCAAAATAATTTAAAGAAACTGCAGCAACTGCAAATTTTTCTTTTTTTTGTTTTATACTTACTTCTTATCTCATTACAGATGGCTTGCCGGTGCCCGAGAGTAAAATTTAATACACTGAGTATTTCAACTTACCTAAAAATATACCCAAACATTATTTGTGTATACGCCTGCTTGCAGATTTTAATTTGCTGTTATATATCATAAAGGAAGCAAATTGCAATTGTAACAGCAAACATTAATCTTTTAATGTTGTCATTCATTTGGTTGGGTTTCCGAAACGCTACCAAAGGGTAACTTCATACTTAAGTATTTGCTAAACAATTACTTAGCTAAAATTTTGTTTATAAAAGCGCAAGCTTAGTAAATACTTAAGGATTGAAAATATGTTTGATCAGGTACAAACGAACAGTTCTAGACTGTTAGCCTTGGTGTAATTTAAATTGCCGACTCTAGGTACTTTTTTGATATAAAGTATTTAGATTATACGGTCGTTCTTGCTAGAACTGTAGTCTCGCAAAATTAGCATTATCTTGTTTTTGTTGAAAAAGTTAAGTATTTGTGCAACTCAAGTAAGTAAACAAAACTTAAGTAAATACTTAAGTAAGATTTCTGAAACCCAACCACTGTTTTATCACGGCGAAATGTTGTCACTTATTTTGAAATTTTAATTTTTTTTGTTTTTCACTAAGCCATAATGTTAAATATCGTTTCGGAAATTTTTTGCAAAAAATTGTATCATGTCATGTCTGACAGTATGCTTTGAACTGAAGCGGTTGGTACCGACATGTTTGGCCCATGTATAGAACAAGGCCGAATTGTTTTCCGGAGGGTATGTAACAGACTCAGTTTAAGCTATAGACTAAATTTTTTGCTTACGCTTAGGCTAAGGAATAGGCTCATCCTTACGCTTAGGCTTAGACACATGCTTATGCTTAGATTTAGGAATACACTTTTAATAAGATGGTTCAGTAAGAGAGTGCCATAACTTTACGACATAACTATAGCAGTACAACAAACAGAATTACGTGTTGAAAACATCACAGGTGCTTAATTTTTTAATTACTTATTCTTGTAATTCGAAATTCATAAAAAATTATTTCAAAGTTTTCAAGAGTCAATTTAAGCGGTAGGTATGTTCGTTTATTAGTAACACTTTTCCGCATGAATATTTTCGAGGTTTAAAACCATGAGGCTGTCGGATGTATGGCGTTCTTGTGGATATTTTTTTCTGTACATATGTGCAGTTATCATCAAACGCTGTACCTTGTGTATATATTACACGAACATAGTTTGCAATTAGCTCGCTTATTGCTAAATAGGTATACTCTATGTGAGAAAGAGCTTCGCTACGTAATTGTGACTAAATCTGTCACATTTAATGCCATATTTCCGCCTTTATATTTGCTATCATATTATAACTCAAACTTGTAACAATCATTGTAGAGTTTAGCATACTTAAACACACAAAATATACCTATAATAGCTTATAGAAAACTGTTTTCACAATAGACTCAAACGGTATAATTTAGTTTTCAATTTAGGCTGTTCAAGCGACAAATGATTATCGATATTTATCGCTCGAAATGCAATTTAAATCAAAATGTTTCTTTTATTTACTAAAGGCCATTTAATATCAAAGCAAGCGAAACGCTCAGACGTTTTGAGGTTCTTATATATATTTCTAAAAGTGTATATACATATATATGTATATAACAATTTTAGCTGATTGACGGAAACTCTGTAATCGGTGCATTATAGGATAATATAAAGTTATTATATATACGACGTATAGAGAGTGTAATTATCTCGAAACCATTATATTATTACTATCATATTATTATAATTATTATATTATTACATTATTATTGTTATATTATTATTATTATGTAGTATTGGTTTATTATTTTATTTTGATTATTTAGGTTGAACAAGGAATTCTGGCGAGTAAGTATATCATATATTACATATATTTGGCATAACTTCGTATTTAAAACTGTTGGTTTGTGTAATGGGTTCAATCCAATTACGACGAACCAGAACAACTAAAATTTTCTTGGCAAGGAGTCATTTTAACTATTTTTTGTTACGTTCAGCTTTTGTCTTTCAGGTAAAAGTCGGTGTTTGTAATAGGCTGTTGAAATTACCTCTGCAAATGATTTTACCACTATTCAATTAAGAACAAAATATACAATATTTTTCTACCCTGGCTACCCAAATGTGGCCAAAGTCTGATCTCGCTGAGTCTCTCTTGATTTAGATGGGGTGTAGGCGACGCCTGCAGCATAATTTTAATAATAGTTGCATACTTGGCAACTGCACTTTCTCAGCGCATTTTGCATTAATACTTACAGAGCCCTGAACAAACGCCCACTTCGCTCACAGTTCACTTTCTTCAATGCTCAATTTGATTTACTCTACCTTAGCTCAAATCAAACGATTATTTAATCTGAGAACAGTTTAAAAACTACTTTTAACTACCGCAGTATAATGCTTTTATACAAGAAATGCGTATAATAAGTTTCGGTCGGCTAAAATTACTTAAAGTCTATTATTATTATTATTATTGTTATTACTATTATTATTATTATTATTATTACTATTATTATTATTATTATTATTATTATTTTTATTATTATAAGAGCCCCATGGTCTCATGATATATAATTGAGGTGTAAGCCCTTGTGCGCGTCTAAAGGGGGGGTTTAAACCCGTCATTGTGTCATGACTACACCATTGCACACGTTAGCGGGTCCGTTTGGGCCACCCAAGCCATGCCCTTTTAACGGGCTTCAAAACCAAAATTTGGTCTCAAGAATTAGCACTTCACAAGCTTATTTTCAGCATCGTATATCGCACCGCTCCCCGTCAAAAATTTCTGAAACCACCGCTACCTGTGTACACGTTCAGAACTGCGTTTAAAGAATGAGTGAAATGTACCGATTTATTTAAATCGATTACTTAGCTACTAAATTTAATGACTCAATTGTAAATTACCACCGTTTAACTTCAAGTAACCTTTATATATCAGTGCCTAAACTATTTTAACCGACTATAATACTTTAGATTGAATGTAATTTGTGACTTAACTTTATTACCTGTACTTAAACACAACTTTGCCCTCGGTTCCGGGTACCCCCCCTTTCTTAACAAAAGTGTATATTCCAACATATATTATACCTGACCGGCTAAGTTGGCCAAAGCATGCAATCACGTTTGAGAACTCAGTACGCCATTTAAAACAATAAGAGATTTAAATCGAAATGAAACTTAATTTTAAAACTTTTAATCTCTTTCTCTCTGGCGTGGCCGTCTGTCTTTTGAAACAACATTCAGGGTTTTAATGTTCAGAGACCAATGTGGTCTTATAAAAGCCTTAAATTTAGACGTAAATGCTTATATGCTGTTATGCTGTTGGCAAGTATTAATCGAAGATCATTTAATATTGAACAAGTCTCAATGTCATTTATCAACGACCTTTAAATTGCTAACAGCGATAATAGCATCAATTTAGCTTTTTGTAAGCTTCAAGATTAAGACGGCAAAAATTAAAGGGTCTGATTTAGACGAGGGGTCAATTTTCTAACGGCAATATTTTACTCAAATGTAATTGTTGATAGTTGAATAAGATTATAATTGTAACACTAAAGAATTCTGGGATTCTATTAAAGATATTGTCAAATTTTTTCGCGTTTTTAAATATTGTTAAAAATATCTACTGAGGTCACATTTGAAATTGATAGCTTTTAATTAAATCAAAATTATTGAAAATGCGGTTTTGGAACATTTGACATCCTGAAAAATTAAAAAGCAATCTGTCGTAGCAATTACTTCGAATTATAAATTTATAAACATTAAACTGCGTTGAGGGAGACAACTTCTTGGTGCTCTGTTTGAAGTATACGGAATTTACAGTTGTTTAGCTAACATTAAATACTATGTGGGCTTCAGAAGACAAATCAAACACTGTGGTGCTGGCAAGAAACTTAAATTAAAAAAAGGAATATAAGTTCATTAGGTGCTATACATTTTTTCTTTGTTTTGTGGCAGAATATCCAAATATATATATATTGCCTTCCAAACTCCATATATTTAGCATCAAAATTAGCTGAAAACAAATGAATGACTATTAATTATATTCCTTGGAATTGTTGCGTTTTATTTCAATTATCAAATTGGAATTTATGCTAACAGAAGTTGTTGGAATCTCACCTTAGCCGAACACAGTTTTTGCTAGCACTGTTTTTTCGTTAGCCATTGGGTAAGGGTGGAAACCAATTATGAACCTCGTCACTAAGTCTAAACAGGCTATTCATGGTTGACAGAACCAAAGTTTTTCTGTTTAGAGCGTAAAAACGCCCCAAAAATGAATTATCCAAATTTTTTGCCGGGCAACAAAGCCATTAATTGAATTATTATTTTCAGGTATGGTTTCAAAACCGTCGAGCAAAATGGCGTAAACGTGAAAAAGTCATCGGAAACGAGCCGCCTCCGTACGGGATTCAACAAGCGAACGCCGCCAATCCACACATCGCCGGAGCAGCCCTTCATAGCGGCCTATCGTTTCCGCTATTTCCACCGATAGCAGCGCCTCCAGAGCAGCTTTCAGATGCTGTTCGATTACAACCGGAACCCAGAACTACATCCAGTGACTCAACAACAAGGTCCATTACTAACATAGACTGTTCTAAATTTATGACGGGCCAAAATGGCACATCGATCCTAAACGATAAAACGACACCCGCAGAGTTAACATCTTCAGTTCCCACGTCACACGTACTTACGCGTGGCTTTGGTCAAGATCCGAGCGGCGGCATCAATTTTGGAACCTTGAATGCCCACCTGGCCCCGCTAATATCAGGAGGCGCCTCTGATGCCGAAAAAGTTTGGTCATCGCTTGCAGCCCTTGCATCAGTACTGCCACCGCAATTATTGCATCATCCAACTGCATTGTTGTATTTAAATCCTGCGCTACTCAACAGCCAATCAGCTGCGAGTCAAATTTTTGCTGATTCATTGTCCAATGAAAATTCAGTTGCTACTAGTTCTGTACCCGGATTGGACAGTTGCAACGTGCAATCCACTAGCCCTCAGTGTGCTACAGCGGCGCCGTCATTTAATCATCTGCTTGTACCCTCTTCGAACGAAGAGCTCGAGATGATAGGAAAAGACAGCAATCCTACTCAAAATTTGAATTCAATTCCTGACTCTGGAGTTAACTTGGCAAAAACAAACAGTATTTTAGAACGAATTACTCAAAATGGACCGTTTGTAGGACCGGTTACAGAAATTAGCAATCAAGACTGTGGACTACTGAAATCCCTTACAGCGACCGCTGCAACTGTAACACCGAGACCCAGCAGCAGTTAATATGCTTTAAACTCGTCTGTGATTTGCTGATTTTGTATATATTTAAATGTTGGAATTTGGGAGGAACGTGGGATTTTTGTTCAAACAAAATCAGTGGCGAATTGTGATTGTGTTCTTACGCTTAATCTACTGTTACACCCCTTAAAGTAACATTGGTCGTGTTCTTTAACATCACCTCGCTTAGAGTAGTAGACTGTGAGCTCAACGTATAGCAATTGCTACTCGTATGCGCAGTTTAAAATCTTCACAAGATGAGTACCAAATAGTTTTTTTCGTTATTTTACAAGGCAAAACTATATTTTCCCAACTTTGATAAAGCTTAGTTTTAGATACTTTAATCCTAATAAATTCTTGTTCCTAAATGTTGCAATCAAAAAATCGATAATTCCCTGTTTTGTCGGCACAGAAGCGAACCGAGTGTAACTGTCTTATTTTCAAATAAATATATGTGCACCACTGCTGTGACTTGTGTATTTTTACACTTTTAAAATGATATTTCTGTCAGCATTTCGATTAAAACTTAACATTTACATAAACTTGCGGCCGTTAAATGTCCAATCATACAACGAGTTCATTCTTCGACTCTTCTTGTACACGTCCCATCGATTTTGATAATTTTCACATTTTTCAAATAAAATTATGACTGGGACTACGCTTTTATATAAGATTGTTTACGCTTAGGCTTAAGCTTAAATTTGTCGTAAAAAAAGTGCACAATTGACTATTTTTCTGTTGTCATCTTTTCATTTTCCGTAGTGGAAAAACAGTTTTCATTAGTTTTATGCCTGGAAGGGTTAGTTTAATATCTGGAACATTAAACTGTATTACCGTTTTAGGAAAGATTTTTTGAACAATTTGTAAGGTTTTGTAATATGTACTGCAGTATTTTTAAGTAATCAAAGCAAAATTTTAAATATATAAATACAAATTGAATATAGCAGTGATTGTTTATTTGAAGTATTAGCCAATGTAAAGACTAAAGAACATGGGCGGAACAGTGTTATTAGCGTATTCCTAAGCCTAAGCCTAAGCGTAAGAAAGTGTATTTCTAAGCCTAAGCCTAAGCCAAGCAAAAAATAGTCTAAAGCTTAAGCTTACTCCATTCTAGTCCTACAGAAAAACATTCCGCACCTGATGTTTACATGGGCCGAAGTATTGAACTGTATATATCTGTGCAATCTTAAAATCATATCCTTGTTATATAGTAAACTATTACCGGTACCATTTGAATTATTTTTGAGTGCAGATCGCACATTCATAGCGCTGGCGTTGCCATGAGGAGTTTTAAGATCAAATTCCTCCGTATGAGGTTTTGCTTCGGAGGGTTTTATGCGTTTTCAACTGGTAAAAGACCCCATTTTCGCAATTTTTATAACATGTCACACGAACTCCCCTCTATTTTCAATATTCCTGGCGATACCCATGATTCATGGTGGTTTAAGATTGGCATAAGCGACTTACTACTATAGAGATTATTTGATTAAATGAAGACATTGATTAGGACCTGTCATAGTGGAACTGAATTTAGGGCGCATAGTCGGCCCGGCCAATGTAAAGGACATTGACGGTACCGTATTATAAGATTATCCCTAAGCCAAAGCCTAACTTAGGCCTAAGCGTAAGAATGATCATATTCCTAAGCCTACGCCTCAGTCTAAAGCCAAGCAAAAAATTAGTCTAAAGCTTAAGCTTACTCTTGTCTAGTCTCACAGAAAAACTTCCCGCCCATGATCTTTACATGGGCCGTCGGCCGGATGTGCCGAAACCAATATTTCGGTCTCATATTTTGCAAAAATCAGCAGATGAAATTTTCTCGGTTTGAATGTTTTACTTCAAAAGTAAGCTGAAAATTTTTCAATAAATTAACTTTCTAAATTTTTTTCTTCATCGAAGTTTCTCAATCCACCTATTGGTAATTCAGTTTAAAGATGCGCTGATTAAGTAGCAGTCGCGAGTAGATGCAATTATGTCGTACAACGTAAAAAGTGGCCCCGTGTAAAGATCAGGGGTGCAACGTTTTTTGCGGAACTGCAATAGAGTAACCTTAAGCTTTAGACTAATTTTTGCATACGCTTACGCTTAGGCATAAGCTCCTTCTCACGCTTATGCTTAATTTAGCAGTATGCTTATACTACTGTAACGGCCCTGTTCTATACATTCACCAAAATATGGACCTCAACATGAAAATCGCTCAAACGCTGTTAATTGTTAGAACTGGTGAACCCTTTACTCACGAGGTTGGCCGGATGTCTGTAATCATCCAAGCCGGTTTCAACCCAATTTATACACATAAATTAAATATGTATTTATGTATACAAAATTTTAGGCTTCCGCGGGAAAAAGCGTTAAATTCAGCCGGAAACTTATGATAAAACCGAGTCAAATTATCGGATCATGACTCAAATATTTTCGTGTGAGACTAAAACCGTTACTAGCCCAAAATATGTATATATAATATATGTATATAAATGTATACATATTTGTTGAATATTTTAGAAGTAAATGCACCGATGTCCGATATTATTAATTCAAATTAAGTCCATTTTAAAATTTTAAATTCGTACTTAATTTTAAATTGTACTCCCGTCATGCGTGCAATTGATTAATTGCCGAAAGAAAATTGCTACACCGCGTCGTAGATTAACATATCAAACGAGCTCAATTACTGATTAATTATTTTAAAAGAACCGTAAACTGAAGCCACTAAATTGTAGAATTTTTGTGAGTTTTAATTAAAAAACGCGTTGACGTATGCTAAATTTGACAGTGTCTCGTATCTGTACAGTAGTGACCCGAATAAGCTGTGGGACTGATATTTATTTTGCGTCTCTAGAGTGTACCTCCTGTTGTTCGGTACCGGACTGTTCGTTTTTTAATTCACCCATGTTCGTTGGGCACAGCACCTATCTTGTTAGTCTTTCTTTTTAGCAACACTGATGTGCTAAAAAGCGCTTATGTTGATTGCCATGACCGTTAATCGTTTTTCTAGATTTAATAGATTATGCATTTTGTTTGAGTGTTTGTTATACATTTAAAGTAGTCTAGGCAATTCTTCTGCTTTGATCCCTGTTATGGATTCTAATTATGACAATTGGACTCTTACCACTAATGAACTCTACCTATTGATTGGGACTCAAAACGTGAAACTTCTTTTATTTGGGGGCATTATAGTACACGTCAAAATGTTTATATACCTATTTTTATAATTTTCAAATCTACTTTATTTCACCATTTGATTTATTAAAGTAGCTTATCTGTACGTTTTTATTAAACCAACCGCTACATTGCTGGGAATGCTTAAACCCAAAAACTCGTTAAGAAGTTCAAATTTAAATAATAGTTTAATACATCCCCAAGCAGAGCCAAAAAACATTTCAACTATAAAGTTTTAATTTATCAATTTAAAATCATTTATCAATATTTTGTTTAACCCGAAAAAAACTTCACTAATCTAGAAGCAGCGTGAAAATATTCTTTTTTTGAAAAGGGTCAGAGCCATGTGACTCCCTGTCTGAATCCCGCGCCTGTCGCCATATAACCGTCTTTGAATATTCTTCAAAGCTCCGCAGACGCTGTTTCCTCGACGCAAATGAATCCTTACAACCGCAACAGTAATTAGTATTCCGCGTGTCGGTCGGAAAAATTTAATTGCAAACCTGTCGGCCATTTTAAAATCGCGGACATATGTCATTATCAGATTATCCTGCTGTTAATAGACCACGGCATACTCTTATACATGCATAATTAGAATTATTTTTCAATTATATAGACAAAATGTAACAATTAGCATTCGCAAGACGCTGTTTTAATTTTCTTGGTTCTAAACAAATGACAAATACTTGAAATACATTTCGCATAAATACACTCTGTTATACTTGACTTAAATTCGATTGTTTGAGTTCAAATTTCAACTCCCGTTTAATTTTAGTTATCAGACGAGAGTCGCATCAACGCAGAGCGATGCAACGCCTAAGTCTCAAACTGAACGTGAAGGATAGTGTCGTATCGGGAAACAGCGTGGGTAAAACCATAATATTGGGTTTGGATGTCCCGGTCCAGTGGCGGAGAACATTCAGGATAGGTAAAACTTTAGGAAAAGTAGCGTACAGTTTTTTTAGCCTAAGATTTAAATTTATAAAATTACTAAGAATACTTAGGCGGAGCAATTGACCCCTCAATTTATGCCAGTTTGAAACAATTAGAAATACGCTAAATTTATACAATTGCTACTGTATTTACAGTAGGTGTAATTAAAATACCGCCGTAGTATTTAACGCTTTGCATACCGCGCGGCGTTAAGCAACGAATTAAAATTCTTTAATGAGACAGTTAATTTAAATTGCTTAACGTCCTTGACAATTGTAGTATTGGTCTCACGGCGAAATTTTGACTTGGTATGAATATGAACAAATATCCCTGCTCAAGCATAAGGATATGAGTCAAAAATGTTGCCGTTTGGTAGATAGAGGGTAGTGGTCTTGGAAAGAACGATCAGGCGAGCAAATACAACCTTTCTGCAGTTCCAAAAGCAGGCTTGAGAGGTGGTTTCGAACTCACGACCTTCGGATCCTTAAGCAAACGCATTACTATTACCAAGAGTCGATAATAAGAGTGTGCAACTTCCAAAAATACGCGTGGCATAAAAAGTACCACCACGTGTTGCGTATTGCCCATACCCCCCCTTATTTATGGGGGGGTCAACTGCACACAGAACTCAGCTAAACTGAATTCATGAATATAACCGGACAAGGTTTACACGGTGTATCGCAACAGTATTTGCCTGCGTTCAGGGTTTCAACACCCCCCCCCCCGCCGAATGAGAGGGGGTAGGCCAACAACGCAACGCTTGCCGGGTACATTCTTCAATACACAGAATGTACCCAGTTGCACACTCTTGTTATAAAGAGTGATCATCCACTCTTGCTATTACTTAGCCACACAGGGTCTTCATATGCTTTTAAGTGAAATATGTCGACACATTTATAATGCCTATAAGCATATCTTAAAGTACACTGAGTTATATTGCGTGTGCACATAAACGGACAAGCATATACCAATTTCATTCAAAGGGATACCTGAGACTTATCTGAAACATCCCAGCTTACTTCTTGAAACGAAACATATCGGTGCTTGGCAAGAGATACATATGAAATAAAGTTTCCCTCTGCGCAGCGCAATTCGCTATTAAGAAATGCATAGTCATATCGATTCTATTTGCGCTGGGATGGATACCTCGCCTACGGAGCAAGTGCCAAGGATATTAGGCCAGTAGTCGAAATGAAAAAATCTTTGTTATATATTATATATAAATATATATATTTTTTAAAATAGGCAGCGGTTACCGGGCTATTGTCAAAAAGCTAGGCGCTGAAAGGAAATTTGAAATAACGACTAATTCAAGCATTTTGACAACTGAGAACCGATGCCCTGACGTGAGAACATCAGCTCTCGAGTGGATTTTCCTACGGCCGATCATACCAACTCGACTCGTTCAAATAGTCTTCCGACAACTTTTGATACCCTAATACAAACCAGTGCAGGATACAAACTGTTTTAGGGGGCACTCGACGACATATTTAGTAGCCCTAAAATTAATCTAACCAGACACGTGGACGCCAATCTTGAGCTAATTCTCTTGCGACTTACAAATGTTGCAATTTTAGTTTCTCCGTCGACTAATTAATCATATAAGAAACGCGAAATTAGGAAACCTTTAGCGTTGTTGGTGTTACAAAATTAAAAGTTGAGGGACTCACTTTACTTTAGGATAACGTGTAAAATATAAAACAACTTCTAATTCCAAAAAACTATTCGTGTTTGCACGCAGGCAGGCTGTTCAAAAATAGTAAAATTAACGAAAACGGATAGCGATCAAAACCACTTTTGTGTAAATTTGAATGAGTTCATTAGTCAACTTAGCTGTAACGAATTAGATCTTTCTGAGTTAATATCAGTAAACATTAACTCACTCTGAGTTGAGCTGATTCCTTCAGAGTTAATTGATTCGTTGAATAAACGCAGAATTCTATGTTTTCAAGCACATAATGCAGACTCAGTGATTCAACCCATTCTGAATTAAAATCAACTATTTTATAATCGTTTTGCAACGCTTGACATTAATTTTAGCAGAGGTTGTCGGCTTCCACAAAACACGCGTTTTAGACGACGTTGTTTGTATACTTGACAAGCATTAGTTATTTTTTTCACGATTGCATACTCCATATTACAGATTTTGGCCCATGTAAAGATCAGGGGTGGGACGTTTTCTGCCGTACTGCCTTAGAGTCAGCTTAAACTTTAATGTATATTTTTGCTTAGGCTTTGGCTTAGACCCAGGTGTATTAGATCATTCTCATGATTAGGTTTAAGCTTAGTAATATGCTTATACTACTGTTACGGCGTTGTTCTGCACATAAACCCAGGATTTTAATAGGAAGTAAAAACCTATAACTATAGTACATAGTGGTATTTAGTGATTAGGCAACTTACAGACAAAATTACAGCTATCAAAATTATTGTAATATAAGTCAAAGTCCTCACTCGTTATACAATTAAATGTATATATAATTGTTTTAGCTAAGGACAGATATCGCGTTTTGTTTTAGATACATAAGTCGCGATTTTCGCCGAAATCAAGGTTTAATTGCAATATTAATAGAACGAGCGTTAGTCAAATTACATTTTCCTCAAATCGTTCGAAGCATAATTTGAGTCAATTTGCGCAAGAACACGAACCCACAGCGCTCATTTGTGCGGGTCTGTCTCGTTGTGCTGTGGGTTTGGGGGGGCCTATGCTAAAACGTACGACGGAGAACACCACTCAGTGCCAGTTAATTATAGCAATTATATCCACGAACGAGATTATTAAAGATTCGATTTCAGTTATACTTATAAAGTCTTTTAGCTTGATTTAATATTAGCAACGATATAATGATAAGCAATTTAAAATGTCTTGTGTGAGCAGCTTTATGTTGAGTTAGGTTATAGTTAAACGGGCTCATATTAACTATTGTGGCCCTGGTTACTACGCCTTAGCCTAAACCTAAGCATGAAGTTAAAGCCTGCGCTTAAACTTTCCAGACTCTATGTCCCTCGCCCGCCCCTTATCTCAAAGAGGGCAGGACCCTCTAATGAACGCGGGCCACTTACGTGATATCTAAACCACGTATTTCAATGAACATACTCGAATAGTAAAACAAGTAATAAAGACACTTAAGGGTAAAGTCAATATTTTTTAATTTTTACCTGTTCAGATCGCGGCATTTCTGATCCCGACCGTGTATTTTATACGTTATTTTATTTACTGGCATTATTTTAATTACCAGTATTCAAGTATTTTTGTAGCCATTCCGCATAAGATTAGCAAACTTGTCGTGAAATTTGATTGGTTTAACTGGCAAGCTACGATGCGTTTTGATTGACTGATCAGCAATCCTTAAAATCAACCAATAAAATTAAACTAATTTATGTATAAAATTATAATTAATGAAACAAATTTCCGGCACTAGAATAACGCTTGGCTGGGATCGGAACGCAAGTTGTACCCGAATATTAAGCCGGACTCGCAATTTTATTCGAGCACTGTACAGTGCAAATTTAACCTCAATTTTGATTGGTTATTTGCAAAGATGACAACGTACACCGTGCAGTTTCATTGGCTCACCCAGTAATCATCAAAATAATTCATTAAAATTAAAGCAAACTAACCAATAAAATTTAAAGCAGTACTAAACGCGCAAATTATCTCACAATTTTTATACCCGACAAATCCGCTTTGCACCGCCTTTGCACAGGAAATGATGCTTTTGGATAGCAAAAATTATCGTTTATCGGTTTTGCAAAATTTAGTTCGTTTTGAAACAGTTTATAAAAGTATTCTGCAATATTTTTAATAACTGCAATTAGTTCGAATTATAACTGACTGCGTCGCTAAATTCATTGAAGCAAAAAAACTAAAACGCGTAGTCATGATTTCGTTTCGAAAGGGTACCCGCTTCATGTACGAGTTGTTGCAATTGAGCGTAGCAGGTGACAGAAATTTTTGGACCGCTGAATTTCAGGATATTCCAAAGTCTAGTTTTTCTCGTCTGCATAAATTTTGCGCAGAAATATACGCACGCCCCTTTATCGCGGTATTCATGTACTCTCTTGCAAACAGTGTAAAATTGTTGCTGAATTATATTCTAAATTTATAGATATCAACATATTTCGACACGATTGAAATTAAACTGAACGCTTGGCAAATGACAATCAAACCATAATTAAGTTGCAATGCAACAGAGCTGAGAGATGCTAAATATGGCTTGTTAAGCCCAAAAGAACTCGGTGATGAAAATAATAATAATAATAATAATAATAATAATAATAATAATGCTAATAATAATAGTAATAAGAATAATAATAATAGTAATAATAATAATGCTAATACACAATTCACAGCTAAACGTCCTAATGAATTAATTGTTTTGATTCGAATGTTGTCGGACGTCTACTCAAAGAATTATGTGCCGTTCTTTAAAATATAAGACGCTTTCGTAAGGCCGGTAGACTGTCAAAGGTTGTTGTTTATTGCCGCTTACAGCAAGAGTACTGGCCTAAGCAGGGGTGCAGCTGCTGATACCAAAAGTAGCTGTGTCAAATACGCAAGGATCTGCTCAATTATAGTGACATTTTGCGAGCGAGACGAACGAAAAGCTGTGCAATTCTAAAAAATGAAAAAGTCGTATCTAAACCTAAGCCTTTGCTCAACGTTACCTAAGCCTGGAACATAAGTTTAAATGTGGGGAGAGTGTACAAGTGCCAATGTCCCGGACAATCTTACTATTTCAAAAATGCCTCAAAAAAACAATGAACTTTTATACGCGGTTACAGTGCGATCCGCCTACTTAGAGATGGAAATGTGAAATTTGGCCCTCTTCAGAATTTATGGGCTTATGCTAGAGCTCATTTGATCATGCCGCTCATGCAAGGTAAGGGTTGCGCTATACGGGTTTTTGACGTACGGCGCCGTTCGCCACCCGCACGGTACCGTCCAGCGCCGTACGTTTACCGTGTGGTATTGTACGCAAATAACTCACGTACAATAACGTATGGTGATACACGGTGACGGACGACGTCATATGGGTGACGCACGGCGACGGACTGCGCTGGACGTCACGTACATCGCAACCCTTAAGATTAAAAAATCCATTGGGAAAATATGCAACCAGGATTTCGCTTCAGCAATAAGCATTTTTGAAAGCGAGCGTAAACGAGCCAAATAGTTTTTTCGAAGTTCGCTGCATGTTCTACAGCATATAAAGGTGCATTTTTTCGAGCTTTCCAAAAATTTCGGTAGGATAATTCTCTCCTACTCCGGTTAAATTTACCCCTGCCATTGGTATTATTGTGAGGCATATTGGCAAGCCGCCTCATTTTGATCGCTGGTTTGAGTTTTTGCGACACCGGCAAATGTATAGACCAAGCACAGGCCTAAACCTAAGTGTAAGATTGAGTTTGCACCTAAGCCTAAGCCTAAGCAAAAATTAAGTCTAAAGCTTAAGCTTAGTCTATTCCAGTCCAGCAGAACAACGTTCCGCCTTTGATCTTTACATGGGCCGAGACATTTAACTTTTGGATTTTGAATTGCGTCAATTTTGAATTAATCCTTAGAATATGTAATTTAAAATTTAAACCGATCTTACAATGATGTGATTGAGCAGCAGTATTAATGGTATAAATGGATAATTTTGGTGAGGTCATAGAAAATAGCAGGTGTATCTTTATTCTGTCTGAAGCTTGCTAAGTTAAGACCAAGTAAAGTGCACTTGATGCTCAGCAGGTAATTGTTTGTATGTCCACAATATGATACATTTATCAAGCTGCATTGAAATGGTATCTATCCTGTGCTGGCTATAGATGGGCACCAGATATCCGGATATGAAGAATATCCGGATACGTATCCGAAAAGAAACGTGTATCCGGAAATCCGAAATGCTATTGTGCAAATTTTTTTTGGAATAATTTGCATTGCTTTACCATTAAACTATAGCTGGAGTTTACGAAAACAAATTCTGAACCTCTGCGTTCAAGTACTAATTTATTAGCATTGCAAGACACAAAATCTGCTTACCGTCGATATTACATACTGGGCTTTATTTTAAATTCTGATCGCTCTTGGTTTAATAAGACGCCAAGCCTAACTGAGTATGATGCTAATTCGTAAAAGGCTTGCTTGCAAATACAGCGATCGGCAAAGGGCACATTTAAGTATCCCGTGACACAGATCCCATGAGCTCATGACATGAATTCTAACCCCGCGCGAAAGTAACTTTCTTCTCATACACCAAAACAGTCCAAATCCTGCTTAGCGTGTTTTCAAAATGCGGAAGGTTTAAGGCAACCGCAGCCTACTCCTCTGAAAGAGGAAAAGCACAAAATTGATTCAAAGGTTTGGTTATTACAGAAATAGTTTCCTCCTACAGTTGTGTAGTGAAAGTAACAGTGAATCAGGTGCGCTAAACCAGTCGTCATACGCAAAAAAGACGCAATTCAACTCAGCGTGTCGCTTTTACACAGTAATATACATGAAAAAATATAGATTTCTGAACTATTGCAAATACATTTTTAGGTCCGTTCCGCTGTAATCCATAAAGATCACAAAAAGTGAAACTATATATTCAAGTCTTAAAAATGAAATTTAATTGAAATTATCAGGGGAGGTTATGAGGAACCAAATAGGCATTATGTTCCGACATATTATTTTGGTTCTAAACATTTGGACCTAACAATGCAACAACCGCAATACATTTCTAAGTTTAAGAATCCTCACCGTAAAACGCAAGTCTAAAAACAAAGTTTAGCCTAAGCCCAAGCAAAAAATTAGAGTAAAATTAAGCCTTGCCTAATTCGGTCTAGTGAAAAGGCGGGCAGTAGCGGATCCAGAGGGGAGGGCGGGCATACGCCTCTCGTCGTAATTTTTCTGTAAAAAGGTCCTTATTTTACAATTTTTTCTTCAGGCAATTTTTTGCGATAAAATGATAAGGTCCTCCTACCTTACAATTTTCCAGCCCAGAAAGTTTTTCTGTACAAAAATTATATGGTCCCTACAATAAAAATTTCCCCCTCATAAATTTTTTGGAGAAAAATTGCGTTTCAAAACATTTACGACCCAGCCCCCGTAAGGAATTTCTCGATTCGCGGCAATACTATAGGCTGATGTTTGTACGATTAAGCGTAAGTCAATGTTGTTCTTTCTTCTTGGAAGGTAATACGACTCGTGTATAAGTATACAGTTTATTCCATAGAATCGGAGACGTAATCAAATCAACTCAATTTCAGGTGGCCAACGCAAGTATTTATAAGTCAGTAGCAATCTTATAAACTGAATACCCAGCACTATTAAAATAAATGCATAATACAAAACTATTTTTAGATTTGTATTATTTACGCTCATAGCAATCAACTTCTGGTGAGGGTACTACCCTTAGAGCAACAAGTTAAAACAAGTGCTTTAGAAATGAAAATTGTGATTTGGAAACCCAAAAAAACATAAAACCGGGTTTCGGATATCCGAAATAGAAAATTTAATTTCGGATATCCGGATTAATATCCGGCAAGTTTGCCCTATATCCCCACTGCCCATCACTGGTGCTTGGTGCTGAATTCAACAGCTCTTGAAATTACGTAGTCTGCACTATTCTTACGGCCAACACTTTACAGTATAAGACTAAGCCTCAGAGTAATCCTAAATCTTGAAACACTGGCGAATCCAACGAGCGCAACCAGGACATTAATATCAATCAAAACCATAATTTAGTATTAATAAGATTTAATGCTGAAACTTCGCTTGGTTTCGTGCTCATGGTCTTTTATCGCTACTATGTACAGCCCGTCGTCGCCGGGTTCACATTCCCAAATGCGTATAGCATCTATATATCACCAGACGGTGACAGGTTTTAAAACAGACGATCTCGCATAATTATTACAAAGCTATAAATTTGCGCAAAATTAGATGTAAGGCAAATCAAACGTTAAAAAGGTGCTAAATTTCATAGATCATCATTACATGCTGATTCGAAAGATACAAAACCTAACACGACCTATTGGTAAGTGATACACACATTCTAAAATACGGGTCTAGCTATAGATCTAAGCCTAAGCCTGAAATTTTACAGTAGGCTAATCCGCTATTCCGGTTGCACTCTGGATTCAATACAACTTTTTAAAATACCGATTTTCTTTCACAGAAAAACGCAAAAGGCTATGTAACATTATGCTACAAACTTTAATTAATGAAAGAAACTTAATTTCCACTAAAAATTGTCATAATTGGAAAAAATAGCTTCTAAACTCAAACCGGTAAAACGTGACCACGCTTAATAGTATCAGTCTAAACATATTCTCGTAAAGTTTAAGGCTAAGCTAAAAATAAAAAGTATTCTAAACCTTAAGCATTCTCAACATAGCTGTTTCGTGGCAAAACGGGCTAGCCTAAGCATATTCCTAAGTTTATGCCTAAGCTAAAATTATATTGTAGTATAATGCTTAAGCTTAAACTTAGGAATATGCTTACGCTAGCCCGTTTTGCCACGAAACAGCTATGCTGAGAATGCTTAAGGTTTAGAATACTTTTTATTTTTAGCTTAGCCTTAAACTTAGAAGAATATGTTTAGACTGATACTAAGCGTGGTCACATAGTATAATGCTTAAGCTTAAACTTAGGAATATGCTTTATATAAAGCTTAAGCCTACTCAATATAGCTGTCTCTTGAAAAAACGGGCCAATGTTACTTTAAGCGGCGTAACCGTAGATTAAGCGTACTCCTAAGCCTAAGCCTAAGCCTAAGCGTTTGCAAAAATGTGTTCCTAAACCTATGTCTAAACCTAAGCCTAAACAAAAAATGTAATCTAGAATCTAAACCTACTCTTTTATGGACCCATCAAAAACCTGGACACCCCTTAAAGTAACATGGTCCAAGAAACGGAACGCGTTAAAAGTAACATGGGCTAAACAACTGAAGAGTCTAAACTTGACGTCGTATCAGTCATTATTTTCTAAAGTAGGCTGTGGATGAAACTCAATGCGGAACGGGCTCGTTGGTAGCCAAGTGAAACCAAGAGTTCAACAATAGTAGCATGTGCATATTGTTAAGCCTAAGCGTAAGCGTAAGAATGGAGTTATACATAACAAAAATTATTCTAAAGCTTAAACTTACTCTATTGCACGACGCACAGAAAAGCGTCCACGACTGATCTTTACATGGTCCGCGTCGTGTATATAACACAGCCTTTCTCAAATCACAAATGCTACTAAAGGCATCAAAACAATTTATTCTGCTCAGATTTAAATTAATAAATTCAAAAATTTTCAACAAAATTTCGATTATTAAGTTTCAATTCCGCAAACGGTTTCTTTAAGACGTGGTTGTCGCTGTGACATTTAGCTGGAACAGAATTCAACTTTTGTAGCTTAGTAATTTTTCTTGTTCTGTTCGCTTGAACACTTTTCGACGTCGGGCGGTTCCGGTTGCAAAAAATATACGTTTGACTAGGAATGACAAAATTGTCTGACGATGGGAACAATTGCAATGAAGCTGATTCGTGAAATGTTAACGAATTTCGGCTTCCACCATTGGCGTCTTGTCTGGCAGGCGATAGTTGCATTTGGCTATATGATACGGTCAGGTAGCGATTATTTGGTTTAGTCTTGGGTTTCGGTTTTACCTTGCCATAATGAGGAGGTTGATTTTGTTCAGGGTGCGCGGATGGGATTTCTTTACTCACCGGCTCAAGATTAAGGTCACCGCTCACGGAGTCACAAATTGAGTTTGTCGCAAAGTTTGAGGTCACCAGTTTGCTCGGATTTGGAGCAGATGCACGTTTGCTGGCGTTGTGATTGGCACCAATTTCAAGGGACGCTTGAGGTACTCGAGCGTGAATGCGAGCGTCAGCTTCAGAAAATCGTACACCGTGCGGTTTTCTTGCGTAGCCTGGATGAGAAGTTTTTTGGGTTAATATCGCCGGTCGGCTGGACGTGCTCAAACCAGTTGTAATCGAGCCTGTGGGTTGTTGCTGACCTGAAACTTGAAACAAAATGTTACAATTGATTGCTGCTGGTTGAGATGACATAGCTACTGTTCATTTTTAATTAAACGAAACAAGGGTTTTTAAAAATGATACCGAGACTTTAACCCGAAACAGAAATGGTTGTTCGCATTTATGCTTAACGACATTCTGTAATTTGCGAAAACATTTCACTGCTATCAACATTTGGGCCCGTGTAAAAATCAGGGTCGGTGAGTTTTTCTGTAAGTCTGAAATATAGTAAGCTTAAGCTTTTGACTAGCTTTTTGCTTTGCTTAGGCTTAGGTATAAGCTCATTCTTACGCTTAGGCCTACGCTTAGGCTTAGGAATATGTTTATACCACTGTTCCGCCCAATGTTCAACACATTGACCAACGTTTGCATCTTGCTTACTAAAAATAGTGTGAGTTCAAAGTTGTACAACAGATCAATCTTATTGGAACCAAATTTGTGTTAAACTGCAAAATGGTTATTTTCAACGAGGAACAAGTTTCGCAGACGTCGAGATATTATTTGCAAATTTGGGGACTTAATACAGCATCGTAGATAAATTTCAGCAAGGAACAACACTGCAAGATTCCAGTGCTGGGACAACTGTCCTTGTTCCTAAATGATTGTATCATTCACCGCAAGTTGGTAATAAGTGTTGTTATCTAATATCCAGTGTAAAGTTGAGGTTTAGAGTGTTGGCACAGTTTTTGCAATTGACGTTTATGAAAACAAAAATATTCAAATCAGCAGCTGACATCATTCAATTTTGAATGTATAACACTTTACTACACTGCAACAAATGGTGAGCCAAATTGATTCTTTCCGAAATAGGCTCAACGGGACTACACGAAATCAGTCAAATTCTACTCCGCCAAAGTCAAGTTCGCGTCACTGAGTCGCGCGTTTGACTCTGGCGGAGTCGAATTTGACTCAGATTGTGTAGTCCCGTAGAGTCTATTTCGGAGAGAGTCAACTTGACTCACCATTTTTGCAGTGTATACAAAGTGGATTATGAGCAATCACTCGACGCACAAGCGTTCCAATCCTTGCTGGAACATAGGTGGTTCAAACAAGAAAATATTTATTCAGTAATCGGTTAACAAGCTATAGCTAAAAGTCAGTGATAGATGCTACATGCAACTCAGGATACATTTCACGGTAAATATTCCAAGCGCAGTGGATTGCTCAATACTTCAAATGTACTTTCCCAAAATGTATACATCACATGCATACCAAAATAAAGTTGAGAAACATCAAAACATACAACCGGACTCAAATGCCTAAGTATGTTCCGTCGTTCTCTGTATCCCGCGTTTGCCCAAAAAGAGTTGGATTTCGAAAATTTTTTTTGCATATTTGAGCTTCATATAACCCGTCCCTGATCACTCCACGCCTAAATTGCAATTTTTAACAAATTCCATATTTATTTGACAATAACTCGTTAACCAGACATCTGATTGTGGAAATTTAGCATCATTCGACTCTCAGCTCCGCACAGCTGCATCGAACACTTTGCCTTAGTTTTTTTACAAAAAAGGTTCGAAAGCAACAATTGGTTAATTTATTTATATATACAAGCGCATATTTTTGAAGAATCTATATACGACAATGTGTTCAGCAGACAACTTGTCAGCCGACAGCTGGCTAAGCCTAGGTACAATCATAAGCCTAATCTTAAGTCTAAGCCTCAGCCTAATCCTAGAGTTATGTAACGAATTGTCAAGTAGGCGAGATATCCGATTAGTAGTTTTTGACATAACGTTGGTTTGGTTGCTTTATGGTTATTGACGACTTGCACTCCCAGCGTGCGATAGGTACACTGCTCAGCATGAGCACAGCAAGACAAGCGGATGTCGTTGGATCAACTACAGCATCCCTATTCTGTTTATAACCAAAATACACTTAGTTGCATGCTCTTAGGGTTGCGGTATGCTTTTTAATTATTTTAATGCCGCCCGAAGCCGGCCATCACCGGGCGGTATCGTACGCGAATTACTAACGTGCGATACTGTATGTGGTGACGAACGGTGATGCCCGGCGCCGTACAACAAGCATATATCTACACAACTCTAAATTTAAAAATTATCATATCGTCTATTCTTAATTTACGGAAGCGACAAATATTGCACGACATTTAGCATCAGATAACAAACAATAGGGAAAGTGAAGCCAAAACAGACACTAAGTTTTCTCAAATGACAATAATATTTTCGCTGTTCGCGATATAGACAGATGAATTAATGGTTATTTAAAGGCAAATCCTTACAAATTAATTATTATCATTATTATTAACCAAAATTGTTTTAGCATTGGGAAACAAATTATATAAGAACGGGTTTTTTGCACAAAAATTACGTATAATTTCAGTACATCCTAAAGCGTTATGAATATGAATGAAATTGGTTCGAAGGATTAAGCTAAGGTTAGCTAATCGTGTTGGCTTAGGTTTTGCGGTATACTCGAATATTCAAAATGTTTGAAAATATTGTCATTTGAGTTGAATGAATTTTTCATTATAAAAACAATAGGAATGTGCTTATTTTACAGCCATATTTGCATGCAAACCTAACCTGAATTATAAACTTCGCATTAGTTGACTATAAAATTTATGTACATATTATACCTTAAATTGAGAAACGTTATCATTGCCATCACGACGCAGCGTTAACTTTGTAACCTACACTACAAAAAATGGTGAGTCAAATTGTCTGTCTCCCAAATAGGCTCTTCGGGACTACACAAATCTGCACTGCAAAAAATCGTGAGTCAAATTGACTATCTCCCAAATAGGCTCTTCGATACTACCCAAACTGAGTCAAATTCGACTCCGCCAGAGTTAAACGTGCGACTCAGTGAGTCGAATTTGACTCTGGCGGAGTTGAAACTCAATTTGGTGTAGTCCTGAAAAGCCTATTTCGGAGAGAGTCAATTTGAGTCACCATTTTTTTGCAGTGTACAGACGTGGTGGTATCATGTAACTCTGCTCCGTATTGTGATAACTATGATTATATTATATTGCCACTCTTGCTACTGATTACGGTGGATTGAGACAAACTAAACTGCCAACGTAAGCTCTTTTAAAGGCGCAAATAGTGAACTTATGCACATTCATGTTTCCAACATTTAAACAAGCACCGATGAATTTACTTTTAGGGATACAATTTTCAATATAGCGTTCGAACGTGTGAAAATCAATGCTTATAAGTCATTATATCTTAGAATATTTTTTAATATTTTAAAAAAATTAATAAAATTTCCTTGTTGCCTACACTTCATCTGAAAAAACTTTCACATTCCGTCCCAAAGTAAAATACTGCATATGTCCAGGTCATAGGCCTAAGGTCCTCGGCGTTTCTACCTTGTCGGCAAGTTCTGGCTACGAAAACATGAAATACCCAGATAGTCAGATATTGAACAAACTAAAGTGCATCCCGTAAGCTTTCAATTTGATCAGAGCAAGTATAGTGCAGAGAACTAAAATATTGATGCATGGATCTAGCGTGGTAATTTTAAACATGGGTCAACCAAATGCTAAATAAACTAGGAATCTAAGCCTAAGTAGGTATGTAATACTAAACTATGGCAGTACTCAAAATTATGCGTTAGCCTAAAAGGTGCTGTTTTTGGTTTGACTGGTTTTAATTTCAGAAATACTGATTATCAGTTACGCTCGATATTTGGCTAAATTCATTTAAAGAGCTAGTTTTGTATACAACTTGGTGTTATGGATTGTTTTTTAGACATAATTATTGGACAATTGTAATGCCGAAACAACTGTTTTTAGTTGTTTGTAGTTGAAATTAAGCCGTTGACTAGGTGAGCTGATTAGTTTGCTAATTTTAGCTCAGCCAGTTTCTATATTTTTGTGAAAACGAGAAAATTGCGCTAACCTAAAGCCAAACTAGTAAACTACCGTTGACAGGGAATATAAATGCGGATATAAGGTGAATTTTTGATGTACGAAATCGTACTCAAATCAATACTTACCACAATGCATCAATAGTTCACGGAAAGCGCGTCGAAATTTAATTGACATAATGTTGTAAAGTATGGGATTGATCGCTGAATTAACGAAAATCATTGATTTTGCAAATAAGAAATACCTGAAATATAGAAATTTACCAGTTTTTTTTAAGTTTCCTTGACGTCTTGCAGATGTTTTTGCGAAACATTGCTAGCAAAAAAAAACGATTCAAAATAATAAATACTGATATATTATTTATATATGAACAAATTCAGTTTGCAAAACAGTCAGCGTTATGATTAGCATCAGTTTAAACAAGCTTACCAAATGTTTATCCAAGGTGATTTGACGAACGAATTATATACCACGACCCCACGATATGGTAACCAGCATAACGCGAACGCTAGGACAACTACCAGACACATTTTCACAACCTGAAATTAAATTGAAACGCTATTAAGGTTGCGCTGTACTCGCCGTTCGCCACCGGACGTCGCCGCGTGCAACCGCACGTCGCCGCGCGCGACCGCACGTCGCCGCGTGCAACCGCACGTCGCCGCGTGCAACCGCACGTCGCCGCGTGCAACCGCACGTCGCCGCGTGCAACCGCACGTCGCCGCGTGCAACCGCACGTCGCCGCGCGGAGCTGTAAAGGTTGTTATTAAACATTGCCGCGAGCGGCCAAACAGATTTTGCCTATATTTTTGTTAGCTACGCATAGCCGCGTGGGTCGGCGTGCGGCGACGTACGCCGGCATCCGGCAAAGTGAAGTATACTGCCGTTATACTCGCTGTGTGTCGGTCAACGCCGCCATGCGGCACGGTAAAAATGTTTTATTAAAAATTGCAGCACACTTCTGCGACCCATACTGTTTTATTACATAACAATCGCATCGCCAAAGACTTAATAGAATCCGAGTAGAAGTTGGTTCAATGCTTTAGATAGTAACTGGGATAAAAATGCAATATTTTATTTACTAAGACGGGTCGTTGCTTTTGGTATGTGGCAATATACTTTTAACATTGGGCACGTGGTATTGATTTTCAATTGAAACGAGTCTATAAAACTGCGTGTTTTGTATACACTAAACGTTGAGGTTTGAAGAATTCACGAGTCAAACGCACCGAAAGTTTGACGCAATTTTAAAATTGATCCGCTACTGTACGTGTAAACGGATGTGAAAAACCCGTTGCGATGGAACCAAGCCAGAAGCTAAACGTAACTTAAATAAGAAATAATTTTTCAACAGTCGCAAAACGTTTCTTGGTTCATCGTTTGGTAAGTGTAGACCTTCGTATTCCCCTGGCTACGCGCCTGCTTATAGCAATCTTAAATTATACCTAAAGCACTTAGGCAAACAATTAATTAATCTAAATGCTACTAGCTAGCAAAACTAAACTGTACATCATGCACCCCTGCGCAGATGTGAGCAAAAACATCGCCTCTTCTACAGACATCTACGTATTTCTAGCCAAAATTAACCAAGAGCATTAGAACAATTCTAACTTAGATAAACTTTTCGCCGCTCCATAGCTGATCTTGGGCCCGTAACAATTCCAGATAAGCGTGGCGCTATACTTTTGATGACGTCCGACGTCGTCCATCGCTGTCCGTCACCATACGTCACCGTGCGATATCGTACGTCAATTAGTCATTTACGATACTGAATGGTGACGAACGGTGATGGACGGCGACGGACGGCGCCGGACAGGACCGGACAGTGCCGCACAATAAATATAGCCCCGCCCTAACAGTGATGACTCGAAATAAACATTAAAAGGTAGACACCTGATTTCGATTTTTGCTCATTTTAGCACTATGTCTAGACGAAGCACCGCTGCCAAACCGGATTCTTTCCACTGGTTGTTGTTGTGGTGGGTATTGGTGCTGTTGTCGCTTTGTTCCATACATTTCAGGTTCAACAATGCTAACTTTTGATTGTTTGTGTTGTAGCGTGCGAAGTTTATCGCTGTTGTTGTTTTCGTTGTTGTTGTTGTTGTTGTTGTTGTTGTTGTTGTTGTTGTTGTTGTTGTTGTTGTTGTCGTTGTTGCGTATAATTGTTTTAGTTGTTGCTGTTGTTGTTATTGTTGTTGCGTCGCCGCTAATTTGACGTTCAAATTGACTACTGAAAGCGCTTGTTTGACTTGCTAAACTTTTACAGTAACGAATACTCGGTTTTGACCGGACGTTTTCAAACGTTTGGTAATTGTGTACCCTGTTGTCTGTTGCACTGTTTACATTATTATTATTATTACAATTATTATTATTATTATTATTATAATTATTATTATTATTATTATTATTATTATTATTATTATTATTATTATTATTACTATTATTATTATTAATATTATTGCAGTGGCAGTAATTGTTGGTTTTGTTGTTATTGTTATTGCTGGTGCTGTCAGTGCTGTTGGTGGTGGTGGCGTTGCTGTTGTTGTGTTTGCAACTTGCATCGCATGTGCAAATACTATTTTTGCTTACGAGATGCTCGTTGTTGGCAAAGTTTCGTCTCAAAGCAACGACTTGAGCTGTGTGGCTGTTCGATTCTTCTTCTCTTACAGTTTCACTGTTGCTGTTGTCGTTGGTGTTGTTGTTGACGCTGTTGGTGATGTTGTTGTTGTTCCTCTTCTTGTAGTCGCTGTTGTTATTGTTGTTGTTGCTGCTGCTGCTGCTGCGGTTGTCGTTTTCAATACTGTCGTCGTTATTGTTGCTACTGTTGATGATGTTGCTGCCATCGTTGCTATTGTCGTTGTTTTTGCAGTTGCGATTTTTATTGCTATGATTACCATTATCATTAGTATTAATATTATTATTATTATTATTATTATTATAATTATTATCATTATCATTATTATTATTATTATTATTATTATTATTATTATTATTATTATTATTATTATTATTATTATTATCATTATTATCATTATTAATTTTATTGTTGTTGCTGTTTTTGTTGTTGTTGTTGTTGTTGTTGTTGTTGTTGTTGTTGTTGTTGTTGTTGTAGTTTTTCTTAATGTTGGTATCATCGCCAACATTATCATCATTATAATCATTAATGATATTGCTATTGCTGATTACCTTACTGTCATTTCGACCATGACGATTTGGCTGAGTGTTATTTTTACCGTTTAAATTTGTCATATTTATACAACCTGTTTCGTTATAATTTTCAATATAATTTGCCACATCATTATTCTTATTATTACCATTTCTGTTATTGTTGTTATTGTTGTTGTTATTACAGTTTATTTCGTTATTATTTTTCTTATATACAAACACATCGTGTGTATCGTTTGATTTTCGAAGTCCCAGTGGTGACGTAACCATCGCGTTACTATAACAACTGCTACTATTACTACAATTACCGTCTTCCGGATATCGTCGGCGACGTTTGAGCCGCGTTAGCCGCCTTTGCATGCCGCCAACTATCGAAATATCCTTACCGTAAAGTATTAGGGCAATTTTTGTGTACAAAATAGTACACAGTACCAACGGAACAACATAAAATACCGTTAAATCAGTGATATAAATTGCTTTATACTGATCTCTGCTCAGCTTAAAAGTGCATGCAGATGCATTTGGCCAATCTGCAATATCGACAGGTTTCAAACTGGTTAAAAACAGCCACGGCGAATTGTAGATAACAGAAACAATCCAAACTATACAAATGATATGTTGAGCACGCCGAACTGTACAAATGTACTTTGCACGCATTGGATGGCAGATTGCAATGTAACGCTCTATAGTGAATGCTAAAATAATAATATTTATTAATAATAATAATTAATAATAATAACAAAAATAATTAATAATAATAAACGTTTCATTTAGTTTACTGATACCGGAGTATGCAACTCTGCGGGACTCGCATGGTGCAAAATGTTCAGCCGGGCGTTGTGTTTTTGGACGACAACCCTTATTCATAGGGGATCGCTGTCACACGCAATACCCCTAAATTAAAGTATAAGAAGAGCGTTTTTGATGCCAGATACATTCAGTGCCATGGTTTACATAGCTTGTACCCCCCTCTAAACAAGGTGGTCGGTCAAAAACGCAACGCGTGCTGGGTACATTTTGCACCATGCGGATTCACAAAAGTTGCATACTACAGTATCATGCACTCTTGCACAGACCATCGTGATAATTCAACATTACCGTTACTTACTCAGGTCAATTTCGCACAACTTTCTTGTTTAGAATAACAATTCAACAAATATTAGCAAAATTTCGAACTTCAAATAATATAGTTTGCTAGTTTGAAGACCGATAACAACCGATCGCTACGTTGAATAGCACTTTTTACTCTGTGTCTAAAGTGTTTAACCACTGTCTTGGTTAGGGTAACAGCTTAGCAGCTATAATCAATACCGGTAGTCTCAATCGTGTATAGCACACTTCACCAGCTGGTGATTGGTCTTATAGCTGTCGAACAAATGAACGCTTAGAAATTTTAGCGAATTTTTCACATTTGATTTGTCCGTTTTGTGTTACAATTTGAACATCTGCAATTGCATAAGTTTGTCAGTTTAACCCCTTCTCACATTGAGTTGCCTGTAGGCAACTCAGCGCAGTGTATATACGTTAAATTGTCTATATCGCACCGTCTTTAACAATTGCAACACGTATACATAGTACTAAATCACCACAAGACGTGAGAGCCACATCGGGCTCGAGCGTCAAGCTCGTATAGCTGAGTGGTGATGGTATACGCCTCCCACTCCAGTCACTGGAGTTCGAATCCTAGCATAAATGTAGGTCTACGGGGAAATAGAAAATATTCATGTGAGAAAGGGTTAATAATCAATTGCTATAACTGGTTATAGGTGCTATACGCATTTGGAAACACGGTCACATGTTACAAGAAACAATCAAACGCTTACCGGTAATTGACAACGATGACGCGTTAATTGCTAAATATGGCAAAAACGAAAACAACGCACAGCACACAGATCCGAACAAATACACGTTATGCGGCAAATGATACGCTGATATTTCAACGGGCATTGCAGTCAAAAATAACAATATATCGGCCAAACCAAGCGACAGCAAATAACAGTTTGTTGACGTTTTCATTTCTTTGATTTTTAAAATCACCAAAATTACCATAACGTTTCCTGAAAATAAAAGTTATAAAGTCTTACTTTTTGTTGGTAAGAAACCATTTTTTAACTACTGCTGGGCTGCTGATTCGGTGCTTGACTGTACGCGTTTAAATTTATATGAAATTGCTATTTTAAAGTCATATTTCAAGTTTTGAAATTGAAAGCCTTGTAAATTATCAGATGCAAACTGATACCGAGATTAGTTTCTTTTCGCAAAAAAATGTCACTAAGGAATTCTATGGTTTCTACGTCATAATTTTAGTCGCATTAAATATATA
>JASANG010001258.1:0-38818 GCA_030248215.1 Enoplolaimus lenunculus
CAGCAGGAGATACAGAGGTTTACATCCTTCTATTGCTTCGCCCTGGAAAACAATCGATTTAAAACCGTCAAACACAATCAGTCTGTAACCGCACAAAGTTTGCTGAAACTTTATTAGCTCAGGAATATCACAAGGGCTGTCATAAGCTACATCACAGTCCTTGTACAACTTTTTGACTGTAGTTGCTCCTTCAGACGATAGCAGAGATCGTAATAAATTTTGTTGCTCTTCCTGCATTAGAGTTATTGATAAGAAATATTCCTAATAGAATAGCAACCCCAAGACAATTATTTTGTGTAGGAATTGGACAATACTTCGTTTGTGTTTGAGATAAGTCTCGAAATTTTCGTAATCACTAGGGTTCCTGCGTTTGCCAGATCCAGCTTTTGGAAATTCAGTGTGGATTATGTTCATTTTTAATCCTTTATCCAAAAATAGGCTTTCGTTTGAATTTAGTGTAGATTCTATTTTATCTAGCACGATTTCCAATTTAGAAATCGTCCATTTTGATATAAGGGATGCTTATTGGATACTCTAGACTTGGACTCTGAATAACGATTCGAAAGTAGTCATGCCCTTTGATGTTTCGGGTTATGTATGAAAATACTTCGCTGAGAATTTTATAAAGTTGATCGTTTAGCTTCACCATATCGAACTGATCTAAGTTTCTGAAAGTTACCGTATAATCATAAATCTTTGTGCGAAATTTCTTACTCGAGCGTTCCTCAATTGCAGTTATTGTAAAGTACGGGAACACATCAGTGCTTTGTATATCATCTTCAGTCCGTTTGCGCTTTGGTTGACGTTCTCCGTCGTCAAAATGCTTCTCTGAAGCCATGTTAAACTGATGGCTACTGAACGCAGACCTAGCTTATATAGCCCATATTTCGTTGTCGTAATTTAATCAATTTATGGAACGTTTTATAATTTACATTTCAAAAAACCAATTTTGATTAAGTTTTGTCAATAATTTATGATTAACCCAGTTTTTATAACTAAAATTATCAAACTTTAAATTATAAAACTTTTTTGTTGCGTTTATTAAACAACTAGACAACTTAACTTTGTACAACTAGCAGTAACAAAAAATTAACAATACTTAATACACAAATATATAATTTTTACGAGTGAGCACAAATTACTCTAATGAATCTTATGCTATATAAGCGCTGTTCGCATCGCTAAAATCATAGTTTGTTTGCGAAAATGGCAGAGAAACGACAAAAGCCAAGTTCTGACGCTCGACAAAAGCCCAGCGTGTCGCCGAAGGTGCCTAGGTTGGAGGACGAAGTGATCACTGAATTTCAACAAACTGATTTTCAAGAGAGCCGTAATCCTAGCGCATCCTTGCTGACATCAAACACTGAAAATGTAAAATATGCTCTTCCAGAAAACTACATTGTAATAAGTTCAGCCAGCGAACTCAAGCGCAGGCGGGGAGTGAAAGTTGTCCGACCCATTTTTGTCAACAACAGTTTTGGTGGCAATCTGGTCGACATTCGGTTTTTTCTACCAGTGATGGATTTGTCGAAAACACAATATTTACGAAACGAGAGAGGTGAAGTATTGGTTAAACCCACTCGAGGAATTTCTCTAAACATTGATGAAGTATATGACGCGATAACTGCGCTACAGAAAGTTGTTGATAACTTGCAAAAAATTAATTGATAAACCATTATTATTTTCAAGTGTATTTAATAAAGTTGATGTGGCAGTTGTAAAATATTCACTAATGTCTCATTCAAAATTACTTAGTTCTCTTTGGTATTCGCCTGAATCAGGAGTAGCTTTTGCAGGTGTTGATCGTTTGTATAAAGCTGCCAGGCAACAAAATAGAACGATAACAAATCGCAAGTAGCTAATTGGCTTGCTTCTCAATCCTTGTACACCCGAACAAGAAAATCCGTTAGAAAATTTCCAAGGCGAAAAATCGTGGCCAGCCTCGATTCATGCTGGTCATGTGATTTGATGGATATGACTATTTTGAAAAATTACAATTCAAAATTTGCTTTTATGCTAGTTTGTGTTGATGAATTTTCGAGATTTCTATGGTGTAGACCTCTAAAGTCAAAAGCTGCTCTTGGAGTAAAGGAAGCGTTTGCTTCTATATTTGCAACAGGTCGAAAACCCGAGGCTGTAAATTTAGATAACGGTGTAGAATTTAAAAACAAAATTGTTTTAGAATTCTTTAAAAATGAAAACGTTTTAGTATTTTTTACAAATGACCCTAATATTAAAAGTTCTCAAAGCGAGCGAACAATTCGGAGTTTGAAAAGAGTAATTTACAAATTTTGCATGGGCAATCGTTCATGGAGGTTGATTAACAATTTGGATAAAATAATAAATAGTTTAAACGACCGAAAGATGCGAGTGCTTGGAGACATATCGCCAGCCCAAGTCACTCCTGAAAATCAGGGGAAAGTTTATCGCAATATGTTTTTTGATAAAAAGACGACTAAATCAGCCCAAAAATTTAACGTCGGAGATCATGTTCGCATTCAAATAAAAAGACACCTTTCACTCGCGGTCATGATCCTACCTTCACTAACGAAGTTTACACTGTAAGTCAGATACTTCAAACAAATCCTATCACATATCGCCTTGCAAATAGTAGGGGCGAAATATTGAACCGGAATTTTTACACTCAGGAGTTGGTCAAAGTTGCAAAACCGGACGAACAGTCACCCATTCCTACTCCTCCCAAGCGAGCACGTGTACTTTAATTATTATTACGTCAATATAGATATAAGTAACTTACTTGTTTGATTTCGAACTTTAGTATGTTTTGTGCTCCTGGTTTGTATAACAAGGCAAAGTACCGTCAAGCTTGTATTCCAATAAAGTTCGGCGGTGGTGGTGGTAAAGTTTGTGCTGCTCGCTTGCAAAAATGTCGCAGGCAAAAGAAGAAGCCTAACGTTGTTGCTAAACCAAAACTTGTTAAACGACGGGCAAAAAACTCGTCGAATAGTAAAAAGAAAAACAAAGCGTACCAGAAAATAATTTATTTTAACGTTTAATGTAATATACACATGAAAATTACTATTCTTTTATCACTTTGCTAATATGTCGTCGTCTGTTAATGCAACTCGATTGGCATCCCAGATCTGCAACGTTGATAGTTTAGCCTGGGGTCAATCACCACTTGTCCAAGATGTTATTGAAGAAAGCACATTGAAAGAGTTCACAATTATGTCAGGGCTTCCAAATTCAAACACTTCGACTTTAACGTTTCGACTTGAGAAAGATCCCAATTGGTGTGTTGAGTTAAATTCGATGTTTCTTTTAATTGATGCAAAGGTCCTTGACGACAAATTGAATCCAATCAAAGGTGACGAAAAGGTTGCTTCTTGCAACTTGTTTGGAAATTCTTTATTTTCAGACATTGAGGTTTCAATAAACAACATTAAGGTTACTCCAGATGCTTCTAATTTTGCTTATATGAATTACGTCTTAGCTTTAACGAACCTTGAAAAGGGCATTAAGGAAACGGTGTTGCAATCGTCCTTGTTTTTCAAAGATACTGCTTACAGTTTTAACGACTTTGCCTCAAACGTTGGGCTGAGTCAAAGAATGGTTTACATTGAGGCATCACAAACGGTCAACTTGTACGTTAAGCCGTTGAATTCAATTTTTAACTCGACGCGTTCTCTACCCTCGGACTCTGAAATTCAAGTAAAATTGTCACGACAGCCTCATAATTTTTGTCTTATTGGAGAGAAAGGAAAATCTTATACAATTCAAATTGATAAAATTCAGCTATTTTGTAACTTCATAAAACCAACTAGCAGCGCACTTTCTGAACAAAATAAATTGGTTTCTGCAAATCGTTTTATAATTCCTACGCTAAGACATACCCTTTATGAGCATATCATTCGTAAGAATGATATTAGTCATCAATGGACACTTATACCAGCAGGTAGCATGCATAAAAGAGTTTATGTCTTTATGGTAAAGAAGGGTGCTGCCGATGGAACTGACATTACATTGAACCCATTTGAATTTGTCCACAATAATGTCTCAAATTTTTCGGTTTATAAAAATGAGACTCCTGTTTTCACCACCGAAGGTCTTCATTCGAAATTTGCCGACAACGATTTTGCGTTTGCTTATTTCTTGATGTTCAGAGGATTAGGTTTTATTAACCGCAGTATCGATATAAGCTACAACGATTATCCTGGTGGCTACACGATCTGGATAGCGGATTTAACTGCGTCGAACTCAAGTGGTTGTACATCTTTCGTCGAAAAACCTGGCGTTGGATATCTCAAAATTAAACTAACCTTCAGCGATCCCGTGGCTGAAGACACGATCCTGTATGCGTTATGCGAAGAATCAACGAACCTAGTCTTCCAGTCGAATCGAACTCCATCGTATACTAATTAAGTATAAGCTAGTCGATATGTGTATGTTTGTTTGTGTTTGCATGTGTGTATGCGTGTATTCGTCATGTTTGTATCGTTAACAACTAAGATTTGTTAGCTACGTACAGACCTGATGATACTGGTGCATTCTTGGCTGTGGTACGCAAGGTCTTCGGCGAAAGCCTTATGACTGAGCATCAGTTCTCGGTGCACCATATCATCATAAGGGTCTGGTACAACAGCTTTCCGAAGTTAGGTTTTGACAGCATGGTTACAGCAGGCCAAGAGCAGCCTGCCCATGAACCATTGCAGTATATTAAGTGACAATAGCCTTAATTTCTTTCAAATTGATAACATTTCGTTACCCTTTACATTATTATCATAATATGTCTTATTCCATTTCTCCAAGAGAATGCGTCCTTAAAACTGATTTCTTACTACTAGGTCATGCGTTAGTATCCGGTATATTTTCTGTTCCTTTTTGGATTTACAAAAATGCTTTTCAATTTTAAAACTGAGTTGGAACAAAAAATATACCGGATACTAACGCATGACCCTAGCAGTCAGTTTTAAGGACGCATTCTTATGGAGAAATGGAATAAGACATATTATGATAATTATGTAAAGGGTAACGAAATGTTATCAATTTGAAAGAAATTAAGGCTATGGTCACTTAATATACTGCAGTGGTTCATGGACAGGCTGCTCTTGGACTGTTGCGACCATGAAGCGTTCTTCCCTACCTCACCTCCTGCTTCCCTACCTTCCCCCTCTCTCCCTCTCCCATTTCGGGGGGGGGGGCGAAGGGTAGGGCAGGGGGGGGGTGATAGGGGAGAACCGGCGCCAATTATGAAGCAGCGCCCCGCGCTGCTTCATTCTGATAATTAAAATTTAATATCTAGTCAATATAAATCTAACGGTAACTCGTACGCAGGAAGAAACATGTCTTTTTTCAAAAAAGAGATTATAACAGATTTACGGATCAGTCCAAATAGTAGAATTCTTATTGTAGGCGAATCGATGTCAGGTAAAACAGAACTATGTTATAGACTTTTGACTGAAGATTGTTTTGTCAGTAAATTTAACAAAATTTTGTTCTGCTACGATGTGTATCAACCTGCGTACGATAATTTAAAATTAACATTGCCTAATATTATATTTCATAAAGGTTTACCGACGGAAGTGATTGAGGATAGCGAATATTTTGAAACCGGTCACACAGCAGTAATTTTCGATGATCTTCAACATGAAGTTATTAATTCTGTTGAATGCATGCGCCTTTTTACAATTTATAGTCACCACCGAAATATTACCACCATATGTTTGTTCCAGGGTTTATTTTTGAAAGGTAAATATAGTGTGCTGATAAGTAGACAAATGACTCACATGTTTCTAATGTCTTGCCGTAGAGATTTGCGGCAAATCAACACTCTAGGCCAAAGTATACTTCCTAACAAATCGAAAAAATTTGTTGACGTCTACGAACGAGTTATTCAGGATAAACCTTTTGGTTTTCTATGGGTAAATTTATGTCCGTACAGCCACCCGCTATTAAAATTTCGAACATCACTTCCGTCGGATTCAGTCCAAGAAATATTTGTATTGTAATAAATTAATGTTACCTCCATAATTATATATAGCTTGTGATTAACGATAACTTAATTATTTTGTTTAAGTAAAAAATATGTCTTCGGTTGTTGTCTCAAATATTGATAATTTAGATATTCTGTCTCATATTTCTAATCAAGAAAAAGCGAAACGGTTTATTTCTGCACACCCTGCTCTAGTGAAAGTTTTGACTGAAATAACGTATAATTTAGTCAACACTAACCTTGAATTTTCAAAGACAGATCGTAACTACATCAAACGACATCGGAATCTGTTACTAAAGCTAGCCAAAAAAACGACCTCAGTTGCCGCGAAGAAAAGATTAATTTTCAAACATTTAGCCATTATTAAAAAATTGTTAAAATTGCGCTACACTTACTGAAAACTTTTGTGTAATGTCCAAATATTTCTTAATCAAGGACGGTCTTTTGCCTAATTTGCCTGAAAACCCGTCTGCCTTTGAAGAAAAGGCTTTCCAAATTTTAAATTCAAATTTGTCACTGTCCGAAAAAGCGGAGCAGCTCTACGATCTTGTAAGACCTGAACTAGTAAACGAAAAACAGCAATCTTTCGACGATGTCATTAATTTATTTCCAAAAGCATATAGAAATAAAGCAAAAATCTTGCTGCATTTTTTGCGTAAAGCTATTATAAATGATGACGGCAGTTTTTCTATTGATGGGCATCAGTTTTCATCAATTGTAGATCTAATGAGATATGTTCTGTTGCCGTACGAAAAAAGATTCCTGCAGATGGACCTCAATTCATTAAGTACTTGAAGTCTGTTAATGTGTCCGCTACGGTCTTTGCAAAAAAGAATTTTCCCGAAAGTTTCGATTCAAAAATGTCAAACTGGAAACAGCTATTCTAAGTTTTTATCAGCTTTTCGTTTCTGAGAGCGAAATGAGGTTTTTGCGGCTTGTGGCCTGTTAAGAGACAAGAGCGGATACAGGTTCGCATAAAATGGACAAGATGTGCCGTGCTTGCAGCAGGATGTTCCAAGTAACCGTACGTGGATGCACAGATCAGAAGTATCGTCGCTGCAGCATGAAACAGATTTGGTTTGGCATGACCTTGACGAACCCTGGTTGTTTATTCCATGTGCGCAGCAGAACGGCTGATCGCCAAGTAACGATAGGTGTGGATTTAGGTAGCCGTGATCGTAGCAACCACATCTGTAAATAATATATAATAATTATAAACTTAATGTTATTGAATGTTTTTGTTTAACAGACGACAGTCAGTTTAAATTAATTACCTGCAACAAAACGATCCTCCGCGATGGAGTAACTTCTGAATTGTGCGGTAAGAGTGATATCCGCCGCACACCCTGCAATAGTTATGATTTGCAGAGTGTGCAGATAGGTTTCCACGTGAATACAAATGACAGTTTTCCTCGTACGGTTTGCGGTGCAAACAAACTGAGCAAAATTCTTTGCTTGTGTTTGTTGGACGCATCATTGTTTCAGCGATAACATCATCGGTAATTTGTTTATCAATTACACGATGTCTACTTAGGTCGGCATCCCAATACTTCTTGGCTATATGAGATACGTTACGAGACATTTGTTCGATTACAATTGCTTTGAGAAACTCAGCAGCTTCACTCCAATTGTTTATTTTAATTGGAAATAATGTATTGTTTTCCACGGCGCTTGCTATGCATTGAACAGAGTCTTTCTGGTTAATTGGGATGACAGTTGGCGGCTCGGCCATTGAGACAGACTGGAGTTCATGCGAAAAAGCGCCATTATTTGTTGAAAAATCAGATATAGTTTGGTGTCGATCGGTGAAGTCGAAACTAATTAAATCATCGAAGTTTTCGATGTTATTTTCAGCTAACGTGCCTGGATCTACTACGAAAATGGTGGTGTTGTTATTACTGCTGTTGCTTGCATCCATGGTTAGTATTATTTGTATTATATTATATGTGCTGTGATATATAAGTGTCTGAAACAGAAATTTATTTAAGAAATCACAAATATGTTACATAATGCAAAATCTCGATTCAGTAAAATTTTGGTAACTTCTTTGCATTTCATAAAAAAACGGGTGCTTTTCAATGTTTGTAAATCGTATCCTTGCATGCTTGTTTTCGCTAGTACATTTATCAATGAAATCTTGTGCCACAGCAGGTATGGCTGCAGAATATATGTTAGGGTTTTGATAGCTTCCGCTCATTAAGAAGCGGGTCAGCTTGCCGATCTGATACGTATTTAAAACCGACGATGAGCAGAATGATTCAAAATTTTTCTTTCGAATTTCTGGCATAGTACATTGTATTGGACTAGGACCAAGCTCGATTCGCTCCCCCTGATATGCTGGCACCGCCCCTCCAAAATCTATTAAGATAGGATATCGATTCCAAGGTTGGTAAATTACGTTTGCCGCTGTCAGGTCGCGGTGAATAATTCCGATCTCCCCTAAATTTTTCACGCATTTATATATTTGATACATAACAATTTTTGTATCTTCGTAGTTGAGTGGCCCATGAAATCTACAATAGTTTTCAAAGTCGATCACTTGTGGTTGCCATGCAAAAAATAGGAAAACCTGCGCCGGACCAGTTCCTTGAATAATCACAGCAAAGTCATCCAACTTTACCACATTTGGCACCTGAAATAGTAATTTTTAGTGCTCATCAATTTGCGTTTGTGATCCACCAAACACATACTGTCGGCCTGTGTTTACGTATTATGATTTGGCGAGATGTCCACTGGCGGAGCATTTGTCAGTCAAAGGCCCACCAGTTGGTGGCATATACAGAGCACCACACCCAAGGTATATATAACTGTGATATGACTATTATCAATAGAGGGTTATGTGTCTTTGTGTTTACATTTTTATAATTATACGTTGTTTGTTGTGCTTGATGATGTTGTGTGCGTCGACGATTTTGTGTATATGTGATGTTTCTGCAACCAATCAATTGGTTTCAGCTCCGAGCATGATGCCCACTTTGATGATACGTCAGTTGATCTACCACAGTCTACTAAAATTGTTGATCAGCGTTATGTAACCGCTCCTACTATGACATCGAACATAGACTCTGGAGGGCTGCATAGCAGTAGTACATTAAGTTTGACAGTCGCACTTAATAGTTCGGCAACCAAGCACGCTACAAATCTCGAGACTCGCAAAAGCACACCAAACGCAGTTCTTACTGAGTCGTTAAGGTCTATTTCAATGCAAACAGCAGTGCCTGTGTTTGAAAAACCAAAGTTGAATTATAATTTGAAGCTAAGCTACGATAAAGAGTTAACACATAGAATTATCACTCGGAGCACTGATTTACCTCCGGTTCGTGTTTATGGTCGTGTATTTCGGTTGCTGACGACAATTGCTTTCATGAAACTCTGGGGACGAGTTTACAGTGCCACTACGCCGGCGGCACTTCCTCAATCGCCGGCTGTTTCGATGGATATGGACATCACAAAAAAGTGAGATTTTTATTTGAAAACTTTGTTTTAGTACAACAACAACAACTACTACTGTCACAAGCACTACTGTCACAAGCACTACTGTCACAAGCACTACTGTCACAAGCACAACTTCAGTTAGTAAGGCTAAAACCGTGTTCAGTAAGGTGTCATCAGCAACAACTGCGTTATCGAATTCACTGCCGCCTCGTACTTTGTCGAAAACTCTCATTAAAACGTAATTTTCGTTGTTGATACCCTGTGAAAAGTTTGCATTCTTAGTTGTGTTTTGCAGACTGCGTGATGCGATGTGTGCAATCTATTTATTTGTTTTGTTTGTTTGCAAACTATCTGTAGAGCTTCTTGGCATATATTTTGTGGGTATTTATTTTTTAATTTGCATGTTTTTGTTTTTGCTTAGATGCTTTTGTATATATCTACGAACATTCGCGCACACTCGCGAACGCTACGAATTCGGTTAATCTAGGACCTCCCCTTGTGAAGTACGTAATAATTTCGTAAATTAGGTGTATTTTAGTTAGGGTTGTAGATGCTTAAGGTGTTTCAATCACCATTATTTTGAATTCAGATCATCGACTGTTGGTGGTAGCAGCACCACAACTGCTGCGACTGTCTCAGTGTTTACTACGTCAACTACAAATCCGCCAATTACGCAGCCTACTGAACATAATACAACAGCTAATGTAGTATGCTCCCGCGTCGATGTGTAAGTGTGAAGTGTAGAATTAAGCTTTCATGGGAAAGAAAAATTTTAGTTATGACAGAGTGTGCTGTGATGTTTCAACCTGCTATACGCAACCTGAGTTTTTTACCAAGAACTATATATTCTTATACGGTGATAGTGTTTAGTAGCTAACAGCATTGTCTGCATGCAATATATTTTAGTCCCTCACTGTGTTAGGTGTCGTAAGCTAGTTTATCCATTAAGAATACGCTTAGTTTTCTTTCCAGTGGTGCAATGTCCGGTGGCGTCGCCTCTGCGTTCGTAGCTGGCGCAATAGTTGCGTTTGGAACTGCGTAAGATATTTTTGTAAACTAGAATTAAATAAATTTTGGGTTTACCTGTCTGTTTTATGCTGTAAAGCATACATACACGGTGTATATATTTGACAATACATTATTTGTGTATGTGTACGTGTGCGTGTTTTTAAGTTCTTAAGCATGCATATAAGTGTGTCTGTGTGTGCAATATTATGGGTAACAAATCTAAACCTTACATTTTCCACGTATTGTAATAGCATGAGTTCGTAGGGCAGGCCAGTTTCACTTGAAAGAACCGCAGCTTCAATTTTCTTAGCAATCACTTGAGTGTTGCTCGATAAGCATATTGCCAGATAAATGTTACCGTTGGCCCCTTTTGTCGTAAACGGTTGATTGTTTAGCTTGTAAGTTCTTTTAGATGCTCCAACTACGATGACCTCTTTTGTTGCAGATACCTCGCTCGCCGCTGGAACATCAGAAGACAGTATAACCGAAGACATGTTGAACCGCAGCAAAATGCCGGGGACGTCGAAATGTTAGTTTTTAGAAGCTGTAATAATCGCTCTGAAGAAAATATATATGAAACACCTGCCAGTGTTCCGTCAGGAAATTCAGATAATTTTTCGTCCTCTTTTGATAGTTTACAAAATCCCTACAGACCTACCACTGTTCCTATCGAAAACGAACCAACAGTAGCAAGTTCTCGAACTAATATAAGTGTAGCCAAAGATAGTGATGGATATTGTATACCTGATCTAAATTTAGACCCTGCTAAGCTATAAGTTCTTCCAGTGGAAATGCTTCAAATTCATTAACGTTATCGACCCGTGTTAGCTCTGTTCAGATTCTTAAATTGAAATCTGTTAAGACTATCATGTTGCAAAATGGGCTGCCAGATGCAATTGCACTACAGCTTAAATCTTTCTCCTACGCTTGCGTTCCATTCTTAACTTTTTTAGGTTCTCAGAGTTATGACAAAGGTGGGTTTTTGGATTTCAGGGAATCCGTTCAGCCGCCAGCCGTGAGTGTGATTACGCCGCCGCGTATTATGGATTTGGATATCGCCGTAAACGAAGATAATGTACAAAATGATGATTTGGCACATGAAGTTGATGACAGAGATAATGAAACAACTGTCGCAACAGCAGCAGCTGCAAATAGCAGCAGTGACTCTGATTTTTTAGGATATGAACGATGTCCGAACTGTAAACTTCAGCTCGATATAGAGCAGCAGAATAATGATTCTGCCCAGCAAATTATTGAGATTCGTTGTCTGAATTGCAACAACTTGTTTTAGTTCCGTGGCACCCCTGCGATGTTCCGAAATTCTAAAATTTGTTTCAGAGTGCTAAAATTAGTTTAGTTGGCAACCCGAGAGTATCTGGTTTTGTGTGACGTGGTGTGTTGCGTAGATGGCTTATGCTTTTCGTTATATTTCCTTGGTTCAGAAGTTGTAAGCCTGGCTAGGTTTTGGTTTCGTTGTAGCTATCATACTTTACTGTCGCATTGTATCCTGCGTAGTTGGTTTTTTCCAGTTTATTTGTTATATATCTGCTGCTTGCAAGGTGCTATGCACTGCTGGAGTGCTAATGCACTTTGAGATTCGTTGTCTGAATTGAACTAATTGTTTAGTCCAGTGGCTCCCAATTAATGATGTTCCGAAGTTCTAAAATTTGTTCCGGAGTGCTACTGTTTGTTCTGGAGTGCTAAAATTAGTTTAGTCGGCATCCCGAGAATGTCTAGTTTTGTGCAATGTAGTGTGTTGTGTAGGTGGCTCATGCTTTTCGTTATATTTCTTTGGTTCAGATGGTGTAAACCTGGCTGAGTTTTGGTTATAGTTGTAGCTATCCTACTTTACTGTCACATTATATCCTGCGTAGTTGGTTATTTCAGTTTATTTGTTATATACCTGCTGCTAGCATTGTGCTACGCACTGCTGGAGTGCAAACAGACTCTCGCTATCCAGACATCTTTTCATTACTGATGTAAAAATCTAATTCTAAAAAACTAAATTTTGCCGTCGTTCCGTGCGTTAAAGCTTAGTAGCTGTCTTTAAGCACGAACCGATTTTATTGCTTAGTTATTTTGCTTTTGCTGTCTATAGACCTTAGCATAACAGTAGTTTACCCCTTGTGCTAATGAGCAACCATTTTGCAACATCTCAGAAGTAGAAATTTTTTGTAGGTTTCTAAGGTGAAAGCACATAGGATAGCAACCTTATTGCTCAGAATCACAGCAATGTTTCGTGCAGAATGAAAATAAAATACTTATTTTTCATGGATTTACTGATGGCAGTCTTCTCGAACAGAGTCAAAAACTAGTGAACTGTTAAAGCAACTAAACTACAACTCGTTTGCCAAACCAACTAAATAGTTCAGTGCAAAATTTCACTTCCTTTTAAGGTGCAAATGTTAAACAATTTTTAGCTTTAATCGCTACTATTTTTAGCATGACCAGATTAATTTTGCAAACGTTTCGATAAATATTGATCTTCTTGAGCTAAAGTTCCAGATTTGCTCCGGTATACTGTTGTTACTGGTACGCGAATATTGGTTGCCGCTGCTCTTCTGTGACTGGTACTGCACACTAGATTTCTTAGAAATCACGTGGAGTTTACTTTATCTTGCCATCTTTCTACGCTGTTTATCGGATTAAAAAGGTCATTGCTAAAAATAGCAAAATAACAAATTTGAGCAGCACTGTATAAGTTGAACACTTCTCGTTCAGGAAATCATTGTTCTATGCATCCGTCTTATCCTGCTTACTGTTCATTTTGTCATCGCAAGATTCGGAATATTATTATACACAAACAGTTTTGTTGGCGTTTGCGTTTCAAGATTTCTCGAGCTCAGAGACTTTATACTTCTTCAATATGGCAACAGTGTTGCTCAACACGGCCCACATCGGAGAAGGCTTATACGTAACAACAGAGGTGACTGTTCGATTTCAACGCTCTGCTCAAACTTATCACTTCACCGTGCCAGTTAATATTCGAAGGAATCAACTAAGCCATCGTCAAGAAGTCAGCCTAAAGTAAGTTTGATCATTGTGTATAGAATTTTCCTCCTTTAATAATCATTTCAGAATCGCGAACCGCGCACCCCCCTTCTCAGATTGCAAGAGTCGTAAGGTTAGCATTTGGTTCTAGTTCTGCTCTGCGAATGAATGGCACTTATGACATCACAAGCAACGGCTTCCAACGCGCGGAGGATGTATTGATTTGGGAGTTTGACCGTTTACCAGAGCCAACAGTTTACACTAAGGGAATTGATCAGTTAACATTCATGAATATGGTTGCTCGGAGATCCGGCTACGGTAGTCTACATATCAGTGACTTGGCGAGGGCAGGGTTTCCATCATTTGTTTTCTTGGAACGCCATTTTATTGGTGATTACTGCGATTATCATACAGGAAGGCCCACAAATGAACAGAAATTTTGCACTGAGTACCGATGCAGCATGTTGATGCATTACAAGGCTGTTGTAAGCTATGTCAACAGCTTGGAAAACTAATCTAAGTGAAAGAATTTTGCTTACAGTCTGCTAACATTGCTGTGATTCTTAGCATCTTAAAAATATTTTCTGTAATGAGTACATTACTATATAAGTGGATGATTTGTGATTTTTTAATAAAAAATCAGAAGAAATGGCTGAATGCTTTTACGTTTACTTAGAATCTGACATAACAGATTCAACAATTGACTGCATCTTGTCAACTTTTCTAGATTTCGGTCTAAACAAATATGAAGTCGGTTTGACGAAAATAATAATTCCTCGTCCCATTTATAATATCGCTGAAGGCGACTTTTCATTAAGTTATTACTCGCCAGAAACCAAAACGTTTCACAATATTAGCATGCCTAGCATGGTATGTTATGATAATCAATGCTTTATTAACTATCTTAGATCGAAAATAGCAGAAGTTGACAAGAAATTTATTGAAATAAACTATAACGATCTTACCAAAAAAGTTACTTTTAAGTGCACTGGGGGTGGTAAAATTAAAGACATTTCCACCAGACTTCAACAAATCCTGGGGTTGGATCAAAATTCAGTAGAAGGCATAAGCACAGGTAAACGAACAGTAGATTTGTGGTTTTACAACAAATTTTACTTATTGCGCTGCGATTTCATTGGAAATCAAATTGTGGAAGACAATTCAGAAAAAACTTTAACTCTAATTCCGAATTTAAATATTAATGAACCCTTGCTATATTATGAGCCAGCAAACATAAAATTTTTGGACTGTAAATTGCTGTATTCAAATAAATTAAGGTTGGAAATTACGGATGATTTCGGAAAGCCGGTGCAGTATGGTAACAGCAAAATCAGTTTAGAACTTCTGTTTCAAAGAAAAACCGGTAGAATCATAGTTATGTAAAATATTTAGGTTGATTCTGAGGCCTAATATCAGCGTTCTTGCATGTTTAGTACACACCAAGCAAGAACTGCGTTTAAAAGATCGAGGATTTTTCTTGCAGGTTTATTACACACTGCGCAAGAAAAATGATGGCGTGCAAAGTAAGCTTAAATTCTTTCTTTCATTGATGTTAAGGAGTATCCTTCATGAATGAAAGTGAAGGGATTTAAGTTGAAACGCACAGCGTGAATGAGGCAACGCATTTTAAAGTGGCTAAGCTAGGAACCGCGTTAATTTAAGAGTTAACTACTGGGACAACCGTGAGTTGGCGAAAGGCGTGCTTTAGTGGTCTCAATGGAACAAATCCAGCTGGTGGCGTGATTTCTCACCAATTTGGAAATTAGATGTAACAATTGTGAGTATTTCTTTAAGCTTTGCTATAGTTGTGAGTAATTGTTTGACCTTTACTATCGTTTTACAATCTGAAATACGATAGCTAATTAACTGACTGGAACAAATAATTCAATTTTCAACGTTCTTACGGTTGAATTCAATTTTCAACGTATCTTAACACGGTCGAATTAAATTTTCAACGTATCTTAACACGGTCGAATTAAGTTTTTAACGTATCTTAACACAGTTCCCTAAAGTTGATTCGAAACCAGTTGACATACAATCTGAAATAAGATAACTAATTAACAGACTGAACACTTAATTCCACTTTCAGTGCATTTTAATACGGTCGAAGGAAGATGGATACAAACTGTAAAAGATTCCTAAAAGAGCTGGATTTAAACCGAAAAAGATGCACAAAGTATGGGATATGTGTATTATATAGGACCCAGTGTAAATATTGTCCTTGTATTTAGTTTTTGAGGAGCAAATAGAAAAATATTGTAAAATTTTTTAGTAATCTCTTAAAACCTGGGTTGGGACAGCTTTTACACCGGGTCCCACGGCGGGGTTATTACTGCTAGTGTTGTCAAAACTATGCTAATAATGTATCTAGTTGACACAATATGCATTGAAAATAGAAACACACCTTATCTCGATTTCCAAGCAATTCAGCGTCTGATGTATATCCTAGCAACAGTGTACTGCTTTGTTCCTCCTCCGAAACATCCGAGTCAACCCGAAACTTACGTATAAGCTCGTTAAATTCGTCAATACTATAACAAATTACAGAAACAAAATGTACACTGTACGTTGCTCGTGTCCGTTTGTTTTGCAAACTCCATGCATGGGCGTAGCCATGATTCTGAAAAGTCGGGCTGACCTCTTTTACAATTTCGAAACGGAGTTTGCTGCGTTGCCACCTGAATAAATGTTTAAAAACCCAGGACAAAAAGCCCACTCTTGGTAACATAATATGCACAGGATTAAAGGTTGGCAAAAACATTCATCCAAACTAGAAAATATACATGTACCAAAAATAAACTAAACGCAAGAAGATATGCTAAAGCCGTATTCACACGTGCAAGTTTTTGCAGCAAGAAGTCGCAGCTGAACTTGCACTAGTTTTTTTGCAAATGCGAAGTATTTACAAGGAAACATCATTTTCATTCTGAATCTTGACACGAATTTGTATGAATAATTTGCAGGCGACTGCAATAAATAATCAAGCATACGCTATGAATTATCAGTTCCGCCAATGATGGTAAATTAATTCGACTTGCAAGGTTATTCATGCCTACAAATTAAATCTTGGCGCATGTTTCTCATAAATAAATTGCAGCTGCAAGTTCTTCGTTGAATTTTGAAAACAATACCGGCTGCAAGTTTCAGCTGCAAGAAACTATCACGCGCAAGGAAGACTCTACTCGAAATTTCTTAACTAGAAACCTTTTTCATTAGTATACACGTATTTTATTTAATGCGTAAAAATAAAAAAAAGCCCGCCACAATTGCCGTAGAGTCCTAGAAATGAGACAGGTTTGATACTTGAATTAATTCAAGCTTCTTGAATAAATTCAAAAAGTCTAAATTAATTCAGAAGCTCTCAAAAACAAGTGTCTTCCGATTGGCCAATGAAAACAGGTGTAAGGGTTGCGCTATACCTTACTAAGCCGGACGCCGTCGCGGGACGCCCCACCCTGCCGCGCGGTAATTTTTAATAAAAAGTTTTACAGCGCCTCCCGGTGGGTGGCGTCTGGGGGCACACGGCTAGTATAGCACAACCCTTAGAAATTCATGCGACTTGCAACTGCGTTTATATGTGCGAATTAAATTTAAAAGCACGAATTCCAGTGAATAATTTGCAGCTGCAAGAACTTCAAAGCTGTTTTGTGTGACCAAACATGCACATGCAAATTGCATGTGCAAGTTTTTGCTGCAAAAAAACTGCACGTATGAATAGAGCTTAAACCTGAATACTTAACACAAACCTGGCTTGACGAGGCTTTTTGGTTACTTCAGGTATCACAAATACATCCGAATAACTGATACGAAACTTGCTCAGAAGAGTTGCAATACTAAACATGACAAACAAGATTTAAAAAATAAAGATACTGAAAATATAAAATAATTCAAACTGAGAACAATATAAATTCAGATAAAAGAATCAGCTTGATTTTACAAGCGTTAGCAACATAAAAAGTTTGGTACTGCCTCCTACCGCAAAATTTATGAGTAATTTATTGTTACAATTACTACAGTGGATGCTTGATTACTCAAGCTTACGGCTGCAATTTTCAATCTTTTCTTCAAAAATTACAATACCTGACGGAATATCAACAAGTAGTACGAGATTTTAGACATACTTGAGAATACGGACAATTGGTAAATTACTGAAGGTAGTACCATGGTATTTTAAGAAATTCGTCTGACTCTAAATAACTACTGCGACACTTTGATCTCAAGTTGTCGATTTTTTGTGAAGGTAACAGCTGCTGGGACAAAATTTTATCCTCAAGAGACTTCTTTCATCATGTGATACGTTTAAAACCCAAAACAAACTAACGAAAGACTTCGAAGTAAACAAAAAAGAAATAAAGTTTAAATACTAAACTACAGATATTGTACCTTCTCTGTTCGTGCTCAAGTTGACTTTTGCTCGAAGCAATGGTGAAAACGCGCATACGCGACCCCTCCAAATATGACCGCCTCAACGTCAATAAATACGGTAAAAGTAACGTCAAGCCTACAATAATGCATTAACTAATAATACTTGTCCTATTAATAGACATTAAAAACTCAGAACTAAGCAGACGTAAAAACAAACTCAGGTCACATGATAACTTAACAAATTGACGCAGCATGTCAATTTTTTTGTTGACTGACAAGCAGGGTGCAACCGGAATTACAATTTACCGGAACCGAAACCGGAATTTAAAAATTTTACCGGAACCGGAACCGGAAAGTGAAAAATGCATTTCGCCAAAAATTTCATTTTAATCGTATTTTTTGGTCTATTATTTGTGAAACAACCTTAGTCGAACATAGGTATTTATTTTATTTGTTGCGTTTTAGATTTTCGTCGTCGACTGAAGTGAAATCCACAATCAATGGCTTATATTCGGAGTACAAGTGGCTTTCAAAAGAGATTCTTAAAAATTAGCGAAGTTAAGAAAACGGCCAAATTATAACACGGGAACTTTTAAATCCGGTAAAAATTTACCGGAACCGGAAGGTGAAAAAATGCCGGAACCGAAATTCCGGTTGCACCCTGCTGACAAGCTAAAAAATGTCACTCAATTACCCTCAATATTTTGCATTAGTCTGCATACATGCATACATATAAAAAATGCATGCAATAATGATGCTTTGAAAATTGAAAGCAATGTGCTGTAGTTGCGACTTGCGATCCAGCTTTATTTGAGTTATCTACTGTGAAATTTTTAAAACAGACAACAACTGTGTTATGTCTTGGCAAAAAATAATTCCTATTACAGAGACAAGTCGATAGTGTTCCATTTTCAACAAATAATCAAAGTCTAACCTCCATCATCAAAAAGCCAATATACGTCAATTACACCCTTTTTGATTCGCCGTTGAAATGCATTGATCGAAGCGACGAGTTCTTTCTGTTGACGTGACATCCGACGCAAAGCACTAAAAGTCGACGTAAAATTTGGGGAATATTGTGGCGTATGATAATCGAGTTCAGGCGTCATTGCGCGTCGCGGTGTTGAGAGATTTGACGAATTTGCCGCACTTGATAAAACACTCGGATGTTGTAGTAGCTGTATTGAAGCGTCCGCGTTCAAAAATTGTGCTGATTTTAGACTAGTAAAATTTTTCTCACCAGCATTGATACTTTTAGGCTCACATTTTCTTACCCCATTAAGTTTCTCGAAAGTTTGTCCGTCAATTGCCGCCACATCACTATTAGTAGCTGCTTTATCGTGCGCTTTATTTGAGTCGCTGTCACTCACAAGTGCAGCAAGTTCTGGTTCACTCGAGACTGCATAACTGTCACCTCCGCATGGTTCGTCTGTTGTATTTACCGGCTGATATTTGGCTCCATTTTCAAGACGATGTACTATTTCAGGCACTGTGCGAAATCGGTTTAACATATCGGCAGGAATCCCAGAGTGCAAACCTGAGGTCGACTCACTGGACGTTTTTCGTGACACGGTCTCAGATTCGACACCACAAGATGAGTACATTGGATTTACTGAAATCAACGCAATTCTCATACTTATAGTACATGCAAGAGGCGCCATGAATACTGCAATTACATACATATAATTCCAAATCACTGATATTAAGAAGGTCATATACGCCTGCGTTTTACAACATAAATGAGTGCGTTAGAAACAGTTGTGAGTGAGCTCTGTACAACGCTTCAAACGAATGTACAAACATACATGTATATTCGTCGTACAAATCAGACCCTCCAGTATCGGATGGCACAGGCACGTCTCTGGTAGGCAATTTTAAATGATCTGCATCTTCCATATTATGCTCTCGATACAAAGCAGTGAAGTCAAGTCCGCGGTTGACTCGTAAAATGCACAGCGAGATGTTAATATCAAAAGTATCTCTGAAATCCATACTTTAAAATTTAAAAAAACCTATAAATATTATATCAGCTTTAGCAATATTAAAAATACATTTTGAGGAATAATTTTATTTCCCAATGTTGGCTTATTCACTATGTACATATTATAAATCACGTTATCAAATGAATATCACAAACGTCCTAGCAAGAAGAAACCGGATAATGTTACAAGCAAAATAGCATAGCGCTTACTGAATGACGTTAAAATAATCGTTAACTTGTTCGGGTGGGCACGTTTGCCAATTATTTTTGAATCCCATTAGCAATATGTTGGGACGTAACTTTCCCAATCCGGCAACCTAAACTACATCAACGCACATCAGACACAACGTGCACTCTGCGCCTAAAGCAAATGCTATAAAATTTATTGTTTGTTAGAGGATGGTATGAAGGTCATTGTAAATGTGTTTGAGCGCAGACAGAGAGAAGTGATAGTATATTTGTGTTTCGTAGATTTAAGGAAGGCGTTTGATAGAGTTCTGAGAAATGTGATACAATGGGCGCTGATAAAAAAGGTGTAAATAGTGGTTGGTGGGTGCGGTGATGAAGTTTTATGAAGGAGCGAGAACGTGTGTGAAGGTCGGAGTAATGCTGTCAAGACCGTTCGCCATGAAGGTTGGAGATCACCAAAGATCCATGTTGTCCCCCGTTCTGTTTGTGGTGGTGAGATGTGGTGTGTAGAAATGTAATGGACAGGTCGTTGCTTGAAATATTATATACGGATGATTTGGTATTGATGGTGGAAAGTGTAGAGGGGTTGCAGAAAACATTTGACGATTGGATCGATGCGATTGAAAAGAAAGGCTTGAAAGTGAACATGAATAAAACGAAGATGATGGTGAGTGGCGAAGACGGTGAGAGAAAGGTCATGCGGTGTCCGTGATGGGAGAGTTAAGGTTAATTCTTTATTGTGCACGTCATGCAGAAAATGAGTGCACAAACAACGTAGCGGAGTCAAACGTGCACTTGGAAGGGTAGTAGGGACGTTTGTGTTCAAAAGGTGTGTAAATGGTGTGGCTGGCTGAATGAAGTTTCGGGAATTGAGCGGGGTACTGTGTGGTAAGACGTGGTCTCTGATGGTGAAAGGAAGAATATACAGAGCATGTGTGCGATCAGCGATGGTGTATGGAGATGAGATATAGGTGATGAGAAGGGAGGAAGAAGGTATCATGCATAGAGCAGAAAAGGCAATGGTGAGGATGATGTGTGGTGCGAAGCGGAAGGACAGATAGCGAAGAGGTCAAGGCTTAGGAGGTATCGATATGTGATAAGGAATAGGCAGTCGCTGGAAGTTGAGGTCAACGGTGAAACGTGAAGAGGGCGACCGAAGGTAGGATGGAGGGAGCAGGCGGAAAAAATTGTGCGAAGGTGGAATTGAACAGGGAGGACGCTACGAACAGAGGGGCCTGAGATGTGGAGTTTACGGGTTTGATAGTTGATTGATGTGTGGTGAAACGCCAACCTCCGCCATCGGAGAAAAGGCGTCTAAATGGATGTTGTTTATGTTGTAAATTAAACTCGTTTGCATCTACATGGTATACCTTATAAGTCACTTACCATCAATCAGTATATGTTTAACCGTTATTTCTACTTGCTTAATGCTTCATTAGTAAACAAACGCGATTGCAATCACGTTTAGATTAAGGGCTATAATTCTGCAACGCAGCCAATTTTGTCCACGAATGCATTATTTAGTCACATTACAATATACGTAGTTGAAATAAACCTGATTTAGTGAGTTGACTCCCGCTCGGAACGACGGTGCCGCCGAAGGACAATAAAATGCTTTAACTTTACGCTTTTTCAGCCACAACTCGGTCCGATTTCGTAGCTGGCGAAGAGATAAAAGAAGTCGCTCGTTTGGATTTTGCTAAAAATTGCACAATCAGGAAGTGTGTTACAATACACAATGGCTGGGTTTCTAAGATTTTATTTAAGTATTTACTTAAGCTATGCTTAAGTAATTACTTATGTCGCTGACTTAAGTAAATACTTAACTTTTCGAACAAAACAGGTAACCGCCAAGTGTCAGCCACTGTCATAACAAAAAGTAATAGTTTTGCTTTATATTAAGAAGGCACCGTGCGTCTACTATTTCAATTGGACTAAAGGTTAGTATGCCTGAATGGCAAATTTGTAATCTGTCAGATTTAGTCAGTGGCTTATGTATTTACTTAACTTAAGTACGCTTTTAAAAACGACAAAATGGCTAAGTAATTACTTAGCACGTGCTTAAATACCAAGTGATACTTAAGTAGGGTTTCAGAAACCCAGCCATTGTCCATAATCGAAATTATGAAACAGTGGCTGGGGTTTTGATATCTTACTTAAGTATTTACTTAAGTTATATTTACGCAATTACTTAAGTCGCCGACTTAAGTAAATACTTAAATATTTGTGCACAACCAAAGCAGTGCCAATTAACGACCATTGTCATTTTCAATTAAACCAAGGTTAGTATGCCTGAGTGGTTAATTGCAGCAGTCAGCGACTTAAGTATTTAATTAACTTAAGTACTAAATCGTAGTTAAGGAGGGATTCGGAAACCCACCACTATCACAGAAAAAACGTTAAATTTTTGTCGCATAAAAATAACCTATAAATCTATTCAGAATAACAGTATTAAAATTATACGCTCGAAATAAGCGGCTACGACGAGTATAATTACAATTTGAAACTATCTATAACACTACTTACCACTACGATATGACCGCAAACAAGTAAAGAATTATCTTTAGTAATGTTGGCAGCAAAATCGACCAAAGACGGCCGCGCAACTGGATTTCCAGATAACACAAGAATTTGCGCCCTACAAAAAGCAATCAGTTTGCAATACTTTAGGGCATACAAAATTCGTGAATTAAAAAGCTACACAACCTTATAAACTGTCACCAAAGTGTAATCAGCTGTCAAAATTACAATACACAAATCTGATTGAAGTGAAATGTTAACCGCTTTTGAGCAAAACCTATACGTCAAACAAGAAAACAAAATTAGCAAAATTTGTTCTTGTATTTTAACACAGTTGACAATTTTTGTTGTGTACAATATTTATCTGTGTAAATCATACTGATTGCCCATGGTTCCATCAAATGATGAACTAAAATGGTATTTATTTGTATCTCGAACTTCGCCGTTCGAGCTTGGTTGCAAGAGCTTACGTAGTTTCAAACTTTATGTTACCCATTTTTAAATTAACGCCAATGAAATACTTAAGTTTAAAAATTTAAAAGTTTGAACAGAAACGCATATTGCGGAACAAAAGTAATTTACACAGACGATCAGGACCGCCCGCAAAGATATGCCCTTTCCAGCAGGGCAAAATGTAAACCGGTTTCTCATGATAGAACATAGGTTTACTCTTACAGAAAATGCAAACCTGAAATTTTTCACATGTTCCTCGGTACTATTTAGTTTGAGCATCGCCAAAAGAGCACTTTTATACGAGTGAGCTTGAGCACTCGAACCCCAATTAACATCTGAAATGAATACAAAAGATAAATTGCTCTAGTCTTGCTCGCTTCATACGTTTCAGGTCTTGGCCGCGGTTTGTTAAATCTCGGTGGCTTGTAAGCGAGACCAGTAATCGAGGATTCGACAAATGTATGGCTGTATTGTTGAAGTAAGTAATACCTGATAAAGAAAATTTCGCATTAAATCTATAAATTTTCATAGCCACGTAATAACTATGAGCAGATATTCTGAAAAAACACAAAAACAATGAAAAAACATTTTAAATAATTTTTTGATAATTTGATTTTTTCGCCGGTGACAAAAAATTGGCTGAGACCGAGACTGGTCTCGGGTCTCGGTTTTTAATCTAGACTGTACATTCCTGCTTAGGACCGAGGCTATTACTTTCGCTTAGGCTTGGGCCTAGTTTTAGACTAGAATTGGAATCTGTTGAAATACTGTTACTCCCTTAAAATATCACTGGTAATTTGTTAGGTTTTCCAGCATTATTGTAACCCAATAAAAATTGTGATCAAACATAGGCACATGCAAAAATTTACATTACCTGTATGGCAGAAAAATATGTAAAACTAAGTCAATCAGTCCCACGGTAGTTGGCATAAATACAAAATGATGGTATCAATTTTTTTGAAATGTTTAAACAAAATTCGGCAAGTTAAAATATCGGAGCCGGGCGTCGATTTTTTTGCCGGAGCCGGGCGTCGATTTTTTTGCCGGAGCCGGATATCCGGTCGCACACCAGTAAGAATAAAATTTAGCACCTTGTACCATTCATTGCAAGAAAATTACTACTAGTATTATTGCTTGCAATTAAAATTTACAGACAGCATAGTTGATATCATAAGTCCAATATTTTGTGCACAAATCTGAGCACAAGACCTAACTTTACAACTCTAAAGTTGCCGCCGGTCCTTTATAACATGAATTTAATTGGCAATAACAATCCCACGCCTAATTTGAAAATTTTGCTAGGTAAACATGTAACCTACGGCAATTTACATGGCAACCTTTGATATGGTATCAAATGATAGCAGTAGCATAGGAACTACATAAACATTCTGAATTGTCGCTAAAACAAACGTAGTGTGTATGTACACAGGTGTTTTGTAACTTTTGGAATAATCATAAAATTATTTCGTACCTGGTTTACGATGATGTATGTAAATGTAGAGCCCAGAGACAACAGCAATTGTAGCCAATGCCATTTGCCAGCTTATAACAAACATTACAAACACGCAAAGGATGGCACCAATCAATGAGACCCACATATTGTAGTAACGAAAACCTGGACGGAAACCTGAAAATATTGCTAAATATGTACGTTGTCCATTGATTGCATATAGATTTATCGCAAAATATATTTCTAGCAGTTTTGGTTCATTTAGTTTGAGATACGGCAAATCGTACTGAAGTCACGCATATGCGTTTTTTGAGAAATCGTTACACACCAAAAACACTCCACAACCATAATTGCGACTGCGGGACTCAATGGCAGAGAAAGGATGTTACGTATACTCACATAATATAACGAATAGTGGTATACAGTTCACATGTGTATGGACATACCTGGAGATTCTGCGAAGGACGCATCAAAACACGCATAGTTGATTAATGCATATGAAGCAAGAAAAAAATTCGATATGATTGGAGCAACTGCATTAAGTTCACCTGAAACCATAAGTGTTGCGCTATACTTGACATCCGGCGCCGTCCGGCACTGTGCGTCACCCGTACGGCGCCGTCCGTCACCAGACGGCGCCGTTCGTTAACAAAAGTAGAGCGCAACCCTAAACGCCAAGTAATGAATACAAAATATATAAACATTTTAATAAACTGTTGTAACGTGATTTAAACGATATTTATTGCTTCAAATTATTCAGCATATGAATACACTGGCACTCATATTCCACGTTGAAAAAATACATAACGAATTTGTCTGTTTAATGCCGATAAGACATCGTTAATACGGCTTGACAATCTAGAACCGGAGCGCAAAAATCCAGTTGTGGAGTTTTAGCTTCTTGGGCGAAGCACGAGTCCAGCTCAGTCAGGTTATGCCTCAGATTATATCTGGGTCCAATCATGGTATAAACTGTGAGCAGATAAAATAAATGTTTCAGTTCATGATGTTACGTATTTATGGAAATGACGCTGACCCCAAATTTACTAAGTTGCATAGTGCACATCTAACTTGCAAAATTGGCAATTCGTAAAAACTCTACCAAACCAGTAAGTAGCCAGCTAAGTATACCAGGGTGAAGGAGGAGATGGAGTGGTAAAAAATTTCAGGAGGAGCATGCAGTGCGCTCATGAACTTCCCATGCCAAAAGCTTCCAAAGTTCAGCTAATAAACAAATAGTATGGAAACAATAAGCCCTATTCCAATCGTTACAATCAGGGATGGGCGGTCTCGGTCAAAAAAGCGAGACCAAGACGCAACCTATTGAGACAGAGCCTTTTGGTTTCGGTCAATTTTTAACCGTTACCAAAAATAATAATACACAAGATTTTTCTATCAACAGTTTTGATTACTTTTTATCTGCTCAGAATTGCCGTTTCATACAATTAAGCTGAAAATCGCCGGTAAATTTTGTTTTTTTTACTTTATTTGTCACTTGGCCTCTGTCCCGATACCCTTCGAACAGACTCAAGGCAAATCCCGCTGTCTCAAAACACCCTCTACATAGTCACTAATTCGAAACTTAGTGTTGTTTTTGTTCCCGAGAAAACCGAATAGACTGGAAAATTTTTCAACAGCGTGGCGTTATATTTGCGGACCCATAATTTGTTACACGATGCCTTAAAAGTTTTGAACGAGAATGCAACTATTTGTGCTTCGACACAATAAAATAACACAGGATTGGGTTTCCTTTCAAGAACAGAATTTTAGATAACCGGTTGGGGCATTCTATTTATCAAAACGCTGTATAACCAGGTAGCGGTGTTCCACAATCGTTCACTGTCTGCGTTGGTTGGCAAAATGGGCAGGTACTTCCTGGTCAAAGATTCCATCCAAGGCAAGTTTTTGACCAAAAAACGAAAGCGAGACCAGCCAAATCCCGCAACTTGCCAAGACCGATACTGCTCATCCCTGATTACAATAGATAATGCTAATTAGCCAGTAGTCAAGTAATACGGCACATTGGTTTGAAACATTTCAGACTGAAGAAGCGTGCCATGCGTATATATTATCGCACATTTTAAAACCCAAATGTCAAGATAATATTTCACGACGATAAACTTTCGAACAAAAATAGTAGTTTATTGAGCGAAGCGAAACTCTGAGCGAAGGTTTAGACATGCGTTTGTGGTTTATAAGCCAGGAATGTTTACCAAGACTAATTGAAACGAAGTATGTGTGAGCTTCGCTCAATACACATGCATCTCCACTCCGACTTTTGGACTTAAGATTAGAGTTGGACAGACAGACAGACGGACGTCCACATTGCTACCGATGTCCTTAATGAGATGTTACACAAACAGCTGTACATGTGCGTTTGCAGTTTAAAAGCTCACCAATGCAAACCATGGAAACCGCAATAAGAAATGCCAAAATATATGCAAAATGAGGTTCTTCAGATTTTCCAAACCCGCGCAGGAAGATATGAATTCCAGGGAACAAACGGTCCTTGCAAACTGCCTGAAACGACTTAATGTCACGACAATGAAAACTATTTTATTCGATTTTTGTTATCGACGGCTGTATACCTAATTTTAGGTGAAACACTGATCTAACACCAATTTCATGATTGGCAAAACACCAACTTAGTCCCTTATTCACAACCCGTGAACCAATAATAAGATGACAGCGTTTAAGAACATCCAATAAAAATTTTTGGATCCCAATGAGACTTTTAAGGGCTCACAAAATAAATTTTTCTAAACGAAAAAGGCGAGCATCCAAATATACATACAGGCTTGTATACATTTTTAATTTAAACACTTAAATATATGAAATATTGAAATACTAATAGCAAACATAATACGTAGCAAAAACCGCAACTAAAACCACATATGTTCTTATATACTACACGACATAAAAATGAAAATATTTAGCACTTTAAACGTTAGTACGAAACTCTACTTTTGTCAATACCAGTACAACAGAGCATAACTCACTTCAAAAATTTTCGGCGCAGAAACTAAAGATGCCAATGCAGAACTCAACGTTGCCGCAAAAATCCCCGCTGTAATTAACGGGCTCCATCCACTCTGTGTATCAATTGTCTAAAATCACAAGCAATGTACAGTCTTCTTACCAAGTGTTTTAGATTCAAACATATAAGAACATACATATATATAACAATCTATATTCATTTATTTTGATGGATCGTAATTTCAAAAAAATGCATGCTTCTGTTACAAATTGTGGCAACGCGTAACGTCTAGAAAGCAATATCTCCGAATGGGCTTGCTCTTAGAAACAAAAAATTTCCCGGTTTAACGCGTGTTAGTTGTTGATTGGTGTCTTCTTGGAGTTCAACACAGAATTTGAGTAATTATTGTCGCAGCTATAATGCGCAACAGAACACCTATGAAGAATGGGGCTTATGCTATCAGTGGTCCATGTAAAAAGTCAAGGGCGGAACAGCTTGTTTTTGCTTAGGCTTTGGCTTACAAATTTGTTTACACTACTGTTACGGAACTATTCTAGACTACCAAAAAATCGATACCTTAGTGATGATTTTTACATGTTCCCCAAACATTGAGAATTCTTGGAACTATTGAGAATTTCTGTGAATCATCTGTTTATATCACTTTGGCCAGAATTTTAAACTAAATTTAAAGGTTATCTCGTGATGTTTGTAAACTATGTCTTACGTTTTTATGAGTAGTTGTGTACCTGCAGATAAATACAAATCGTCTACAATTTAGTTGTACTAATGACAAGTGCAAATGAAACTAAATTCGTGTGTTATAAGTCTACCTTGGTCGTGTAAGTTTAGAAATAGTTGAAGTTTGTCCATTGGAGTAACCTTTCAAATTAATAATTCGTTCATTTTTCATCTTTGTGGAAACTACAAAATTTCGAAAATTAGCGCAATCTTTCAAAAATTTTATATAAAAGCATTGATTTTCAGCTTTTGGGACTCAGTAGCGTGCGGGTGTGAACTGCTTCCCGGTGAATTTTGTTAAAATTAACGATGTTTTTGAGTTTGATCGATGCAGTTTTTGAGCCGTGTTGTGCGACGCGCGCTGATCCGAACCACCCGTTTCAAACGTTGCGTGAGTTGAAGCATCTTCTGAGCTTTTGGTGCATGTTCGAGAATTAAGGGAAGAGTTAGCGTGAAACTTTAGATAAATTTATTATCCAATCCCGGTTGGGGAACAATTTCAGTTCGCGTTTACCGATTGGTAAATAGGTATACATTAGTGTATCAAGGCTATCTGTGATAATTAGAAGTTTAGTTGTGTACGTATTCCATTTTAGGCATGGGAAGCACTTATCAGTCTGAATTTTTGAGGTGTACGGTAGGTTATTTAATTGACAGACTTGAACATGAACAGTGCGCGTGCTTAGTAACTTCGATTGCTTGAAGGTGTTCGCTGGAGTGCCGACTTACATCGAAAGCGTTACAATAATATTTGGGTTTCACTTGCTTGAAATTCAAATTGTTATGGGTTGTCCGTCATGCACAGAACGCTAGTTATATATTGCTTAAAACCGTAGCAACAATCGTGTTGTACGACAGCAAATAGATTTTAAATGCTATCCAATATGAAATGCTCTAAATTCAAGATGCATACAAAAAGTCTAGAACGATGTTTCAAGATAACTAACAATTATACTGTTTGAATAAGATAATCGATTAGCTATATCAAGAGCGGATGATGCATACTTCCGCAAAAGTACGCAAAGAGTGCATTCTGTGTAGGAAATAATGTACCCGGCAAGGGTTATTTTTTTGGCCCACCATCTTGATTTAGATGAGAGGTATAACCTGTGCAAAAAATGGCACTTTATGTATCCGGCATAAAAAATGTTCCGCTTATAGTTTTTAACTCTTGTGTGGTTTGCCAGGTTCACATACCTTTGCAGAATACAAGCCATACGGGCAGGCTAAATCCAAAGCCACGTTATCGAACGATGTTTCATTTGCGCAAGCAGTAATGTTTCCAGTAATCAAATCTGTCACCAAACCAGAAGCGAAACGAAAGTTCGACGATCCAGCCAGCCAAACAAAACTCAAGTATATTGCTGTGGTAATTGTAATCGCAAGTAATGTTCCACGAGGAATGGCAGTCTTTGGATCCTAAACATTCACAATGGAATAATGTACATGCCTCAATCAACAAAAGCACACGGGAAGTCAACCACATTATGGCATTTTGCTAGTGGGGTAGGGGAAGGCCACCTCGTACTCCGCAAATCCCCCACGCTCAGTATCTGCCCTACGGCTCGAAAAATTCCAAACGGTGTGAAATTATTTTTATAAAAACGGAAAAACAAGAAATATGGGTTTGCGTAACTCTAAGCTTCGAAACAGCAAATGTAAGCATAAAATCTGCTAAACATACAAAGCTTTGCGAAAAATACAAAACGTTTCTCGAAAAATATCAATTTTTTACACTATGATTTTTACATCGGGGCTTTCAAGTAAACCCCTACTTATCAAATTCCCCGGCTAAACACACACCTCTAAAAAGACCCATAAGTCGAGACTGGGCTAGCCAAACGCCAGATAATTATACGTGCTAAAGTACAATAGCGCTCTAAAGGATCGAAGACGTATACAAATAGCGCAGTACACAGACACTGTTTGGAAAAAACAACCAAAGTCAAATCAAAGTCCCATTTAAATTTTATTAAGCTTATCAGGGTAATTTCCTTACCGCTAAATCACCGGAAATATTAGCTCCTGCGAGTATTCCTGTGGCAGCAGGAAAGAACACTGAGAACACAGCAAAAAATGATCCTTGTTTACCAGTGTAACCGGGCATGAAGTTTTCAGCGAACACTTGACCTAAAATTACTAGTCAGCATGCAGTGTACTCCGCTGTGCGCAACGTAATGCAAACACAAGAACCGCTATTATTGGTTTGGCTTGATAATGTGATTTATATTATGTTTCTTGCAAAGTTGTATGCGGAATTAAATTTTGTTAAAGAAAATTTACAAGAATTAATCTGGCAAAACGATACGTCTGGAACAAGAAAATCAGGTGAAGGTACCGAATCTGGACTCTGTGATAAAATGGTACCTTACAATTTTTGACTTTCAAAAAATTGGCACACATATATCAATAGCATACAGTATAAATTGCGTTTTATAACTTTTTGCCAACTGAGTTACTACATTACAAACTGAATATTTGTATTAAGGCGCACTGTTCACCAGCTCCGCATTGTTTGATTGGCAATTTATCATGAATGAACGCGATTCGCGACCAAAAAATTTCAGCAGATAAACAAAAATCCTTTAAAAGGTTGACAAATATAAAAAAAGGCACACAACCAGTGTCATGAATCAGCCAGCCAACTACATGACTGAAGAACCGGCTAGCTGATTCTCTAAAAGAAAACGAATTGGCTAACAACTGACTGATTCTCTTAAAGAAAAAGAATTGGTAAACAATTATTGGCTGATCTCTAAAAGAAAAAAGAATTCGTTAACGGCTGGCTAATTTTCTAAAGAAAGATAATTGGTTAAGGATTGGCTGATCCTGCAAAAGAAAAAGAATTGGTTAACGCCTGGCCGATTTTCTAAAAGAAAAAGAATTGGCTAACAACTGACTGATTCTCTTACAGAAAAAGAATTGGTAAACAATTATTGGCTGATCTCTTAAGAAAAAATAATTTGTTAATGGCTGGCTAATTTTCTAAAGGAAGATAATTGGATAAGGACTGGCTGATCCTGCAAAAGAAAAAGAATTGGTTAACGCTTGGCCGATTTTCAAAAGGAAAAAGAATTAGTAACCACTGGCCGATTCTGTATAAGAAAAAATAGTTTACGGTTGGCTTAGGGCAGCAGTCGGCAGCAAATTTTTCATGTAAGTACAGGAAGACTGTGCGTCTTGCACCAGTTTTCATTGGAGCTGAGCAAAATTAGGCATAAAAACTAAAACACACCATTAAACCACGTAACACCGCGTGCTTTTTTCATATCTGAAGGATGTATTAGAGCGCCGATGTAATAATTGACAATTGACACAGCCAAAATTGCCAAGAGCACTAGCTGGGCCTAGAATTAAACCAAACAACACTGACAACAAAGAACCAACTGTTAAGGTTAGCCATACACAGTCCGATCATATGGTCTGCCGGATACGTCATCATCTTTTAAATAGAGCAGCAAGCAAAATTGTTATTAACGCCTATCTACAATTTTCGTTTTATTTTCGTTACATTTTGCTACATATATTTTTCTGGGTACGATTTCGGAGACTTTATATATTAGGAATGAAAATAAACCACAATTTACAAGGCGAAGGCAGAGAATCGATGACGGATCAATTAAAGGGGAGTATTTTACTATTTTAGGCCTGGAAATGGAAGGTTATATACTAGCGTAAACACAATCTCACTAGCTACTTCATACAAATGCCGCCATGGTGAATTAGTTATGTGGCAATTGGCGATAACTTAGACTCTGAAAAGACATTTAAGATAACGAATAGTAGAAGCGTTGTGAGAATGAGAAACGCCTATTCCGTGATCTAAGAACATCAGCTCCCGATAACTCCGTTACGGCGTCACATACGCTTGGCGGGGATTTTCTAGCAGTTCCCCGGAGACCCGGAGTAACTCTATCGGAATCCGAATTTTTAAGTTTTCATTTTAATCTTACTTGTTGTGATACGTTGCATAAGAATTCTGCATAATGTATGTATGAAATTGCTTTCGATGAGTTAACTTATCAATAATTGATTGTGGTTTAGCATCACAGAATCAAAACTCATGCGACCTTTTTGAAAATTGTTGCTAGCCAACAGACATCCTAAATCAACATTATATTTGTCAACAAAATTATCCGTACAGTACAGTCACAAAATTCTATTTCCGATTCCTATTCCAATTACAATTCCGTAATAAATTTGCTGTTCTGATTCCGATTCCGGTATAAGTCAGCTCCACTTTGCACCCTGCCTGCTTTTTAGCAAGTGAGCGTCTTTAACATCTTACTGCAATTACATTTCTGTGCAAGTCAATAAGTTCAAGTTTTGATACGTTTCAGTTACTTTAAGCTTATGTAAGCGAACGAAAGTTAAGCGCATTTTTGCATTAAATAATTTCAGTTTATCAGCAGCAATTATAAACTTTATAATAGCGGAAAACCTTGGACACGCTGAAAATATAGCAAAAAGGAAATTATTTAACATATACAATATCCGGTAACCGGTTAATATTCCGGTAATAAATATGCGTATCCGGTAAATTAGCAACTTTTAAGTGTGTCAGCTGTTGAAGTGCTTGCCAAAGAACAGGGATGGACGGTCTAGGTCTCGTAACCGGGTCTCGGTCTCCGTCTAGGTCCGGTCTCGGTCTCGCTCTTCTTGAGTCTTGATGGTGTGCTTTTTGCACAGTTGATCATCAAGTAATGTTTTCATTAATATTGGCACTTGCGGTCGCATATATTCCGCTTAAGTTCATAGTTATATGAACGTTTCCAATCGTTGAGTTAGTGCCACTATGGCTAAGTTGTAAACAAAGTAAGAAAATAAAGTTCGCTGCGATTTATTAGTTTAATTGTATGAAATAGTCGGCATTTCTGAACAGATAAAAATATTCAAAACTTCTGTTAGAAATAGCTTTATATCTTCGGCGACGGTTAAAAATTGATCGAGACCAAAATTCTCGGTCTCTGTTGGTCGGGTCTCGACGTCGCTTTTTTGTCCGAGACCACTCATCTGTGCGAATAAGTTTGGAATCGGCATCGGTTCAGCATCTGCAAAATTTCAAAATAAAAATCGTCATCGGCAAAAATTTTAGTATCGGCACATCCCTACTTGCATAATTAGCATTTTGTACAGCAATCCAGAAACTTGTCGGTATCGGCATCGGCAAAAATTTTATTATCGGCACATCCCTAGTTGCATAATTTTTAGCATTGTGTACAGCAATCCAGAAACTTGTCAGTGTAAAAATTTTGCGCTGCTGCGTTTAAAAAATTCTTACTATAGAATATGCTAGCGTTGCCGTCTCAGTCTCATAAAAACGGTTTTAAAATTGTACATAACGTTTCAAAGTTCCAATCAACTTTTAGCTCTGTGCCGATACCAAAATCTTTGCCGACGCAGATACCGATTCTTATTTTGAAATTTTGCCAATGCCGGACCGATGCCGATTCCAAATTTAGTAAATAAACAGATAGGATACTACATTGCAACATTATATGAAGACTTAAACCCTAACCATCATAAACGATCAGAATTTTATAAGAACGGTTCATTTCAATAACAGAATTCCTACCAGACACCAGATATGCGCCCAAACATGCAACTGATAGCATTCCAACTTACTGTTATATGTGCAAAAACTATCGGCAAAGAATCGGAAATTTTTTTGCAGTGCCGATGCGGATACCGATACCCACGAAAACTGCCGATTATTAATGATGCCGATTACTCGGCACATCCATAATATTTACTAGGGATGTGTCGATTAATCGGCATCGGCAATAATCGGCACTTTTCCTGAGTATCGGCATCGCCAACGGCACTGCAAAAAATTGCCGATTCTTTGCCGATAATTTTTGCACATAACAATCAGTTGGAATACTATCAATTTCATTTCTGGGCGAATACCAGTGTGTCTGCGTCTGCTCATGAAAACTGCTATATCCCTTGCGTTTGTGTTTGAAAAATTAATTGAAATTAACCGTTCTTATAAAATTATAATTGTTTATGATGGTTATGGTTTAAATCTTTAACAATAAATAATGTAATGTAGTATCGTTGTATTTGACATTATATTAGAATATCAGAACGTGCAATTTTTCAAATTTCTTTTTACAAAAAAATCAATTTAATCTTGCCGATATTGTATAACAGAAAAAGAACAAATTATGCATCCGTTTGTAGTTTAGGGTTTCGATACCAATTTTTTTAATTATTAGATTTCTGTCACGTATATGTATCGGGCAAACGCCAAGGAGGAGCTTTATTGTAGAGTTAAAATTTTGCATGGAGATATCGGGAGTCAAATTAATTCTGCTTAACATCCAAAGTTTTGAAAGGAGAAATCGATGCAAAATAAGTTATATTTCTGTGTACTTAAAATTTTAGGGCCATTTACAGGGGCGTATCTACGGGGAAACGCATGGGAAAGCTAACCCTTCTCATATATTATTTACCGGTGAAGATATGTAATTTTCGAGCTAACCGATATTTTCAAAAGATTGATAAACGGTGGAGTTTTGGAGTTTAAATTTTTTTTCTTACGCCCCTGATAAGCTGTGCATTAATACTATCGACCCTATAGCCAGAAAGATAATTTAAATTATAGACGCTGGGGTATAACTGTGAGCCCCCTGTGCAGGCACGTTCGACTTTCGTGCATTATTATTCTTTTCAGATAGCTGAGTGATATGTGTAGTCTACGAAGTCTTTCGAATTCTTGCAAATCGAACGAAATGACAGCAATTTATGTTTGTACACGAAATGCCGGTTAAAAATAGCTTTGTGTTCTCAAGAATGCAGTTTGATGCAGTGAATTGTTGTGCTGAAAAAATGCAATTGTTGAAAAGACTGAATTACGATGATTTTATTGCAATGGTTCGAAATTCAACATTTTAATAATTTTCAGCGGTAATTGTGTTGAGTAACCTACAACTGCTTTCCGAATGCCTGCAGGCAATTTTTTGGATTATACCCAGTTGAATCTTTCCGGAACTTTATGCTCGGCTTTATTAAATTCTTTAGTAATTTTGCTATTGGATTTAGACATCTTTAAAATGTTAAAAATTAGAATAATGAGTTTTATAGCTTTTGAAATATGATTTTGAAAAGGTTATTGCGTTTGCGAGGAATTTGTTGGGGCTGAAGAGATCTGGGAGTCAACCTTTCAGTTGAAAGAATTTATGTAGATGGAGTATAAAAGCTCACAAAATTGGTGGTTCCAGAGTTAGTTGCTGTAAAAAATTACCTGGGTCTACGTTACTTTGTTTGATTTGGGGTATTGTCCTGAGTGATTTTTTGGGAAGTATTTTGTGTCGACTTTCAAGCTCCCAAAGGGACCCTATTCATTTAACAATCTTGCGTATTTACCCTTGCTATGTTTTTGCGTGGTCTATGGTTATAGATGCTGGAATTTTGTTGAAAAATTAATAAACGGAGAACAGTATTTGGAAAGAGAAGCCTTCTGCGTAACATATTTTGGAGGTCCCACCGAGATAACCCAATTTTTATCTGGGTGTTGAATTTGAATCCCTATTTCTGAGCGTGAGTGCTACCTGTTACGCGAAGAGCCATAATTTTTGCAATACGGCAGGGTACAGTTTAAGGAGTGGGGGTGTTCTCGAGTCTAGTGACGAAGACTCTAATTTTTCGGAGCCTGTTGCAACCCTTAGCGGATTAGTTGCGAGTGATACGAAAAATATGGAAGCTATTAATCGAAATTTAGTGCAATTAGACACGGTTGTAAAAGATTTAGCTACACGCCTAGACGAAGGCCTAAGAGATTTAACGGAGGATTTTGATCAAATCTCGCAACGTGTCCGTTTAGGGGCTGATACAGACTTGGCCGTCTCGTTTTATCGGGGAGATTTAGCTGGTTCTGACTTTAAGACTTGGATTGAGAATTTTAACACGTATTGTAACGCTAGATTGATAGATGACGAGATGAAGTTAAAGGTCCTTCCCGCATATTTAAAGGACCGCGCCAGAGATGCATATGAGCGAGTGCCTGAGCAGTCTAAGCATAGGTTTACGGACTTAGTCACTGCATTAGAAACCCAGCTAAACACCCCCGAATGGGCTATGTATCATGAGGCTGCCCTAGAGCAGCGACGTCAATTAGCGGGGGAGAGTGTTTCCGCCTATTTAAAGGCTATTAAGCGGGCATGTCGGAGTTTGTATCCGAATATGGATAACGCCGCATTTGACCGCCGTGTAATTAATAGATTTTTCGGAGGCTTACGGCCGTCTAGTGCTAAGTTAGAAGTTTTTCGTGACATGCCAAAAACATTAAAAGAAGCTGAGGATTTGGCGCAGCGCTTAGACATGCAGCCAGTATTGTGTGGTCAAACAGCGGGCGTTAACCAAGTGAATGCGTTAACGTCGGGGGCAGAGACCATGCAGACCTTGGCACGGGGGGTTCAATTATTAGCCGATAACCAAAAACAATTGATGGAAAACGTTCGTAAAAATCGAAATTTTAGTCAAAACCCAAGAAATCGTGTTGGACCCTCAGCGGGTGGTCTAAAGAAACTGGAATGTGTTACATACAAAGATGTTCATAGGGGCGGCGCGTGTTGTCGTCACGTTAACACGACGGTGCTCGGAAAGAAATCCCATCGGATGTGGTTGACCGAGCGCGTCCCGCTTAGGGAATGAGCGTACTAGCGAAATAATCATGTAATCACGCTCATCACCTTGCCAAACGTTGGCACAGCCTATTTTTATCGAGGGATAGAGGTCTCCCACAACCATTTTTAAAATTTCTGTCTGTGCAGCGTAGGCGGCATCAATACCAATCTGTTCGGATGGAATACCATGCTGGGTCGTCAGCATTTCCAGCAGCCGTGAAATAGCTATAATTTCATGAAAATTGAACAGGCTAACCCCATGGTAAGTTTGGTCTCCCTCTACGTGCCAGAATACTATCGGTAGATTCTGTTGTTGCGATGTTAACTGTGGCCAAGCCGAGCTAGCGAGGGAATCGCCAGCAGAACAAACTAACGGTGTTTTGTTGTATATAATCCGGTTGGGCGGCCGCAGTAGTGGCTCCACCGACCGATAGTTATTCTGTAGCTGTATTATAGCGCAGTGTGGGCTAAGATTTGTCAAGTTCAGTATAAACTCCATGCCAGATTCTTCGGCACCGAGCCGCTGCATTACCGGGTTAGTTATGTACGCTGGTAACTGATGGATGTCCCCCATTAAAATGATCTGTCCCGCTGCTGCCAAAGGCAGAATAACGGACATGCGCGGCAGGTCAATTGAAGCCGCTTCGTCGATCACGACGAGGTCAAATTTACTCTGACCGAAATTTGGTTGACCTTTTTGGTGATGATAAACATCAAGAATCACCATGTTCATTATTGCTAAATCCATTGTACAGATTATGATCTTATGCATAAGCAGGGCAGTGCCTGAGCTCACCTCGCGCATGACGGTATGTCCAGTTCCGTTTGGGTCAGGTTTGGTGGCACAATACCGTATCAGGTCCGAGTCAAGCAGATTAACGTCGTAGCCACGCCGGACATACCGCAGAACCCTGTCCAGCGGCACATCAGTATTTACTTCACTAAGCATTTTCAAGTTTTGTACAATTTTTAAGGCCAAAATGTTTGCCGCTGCGTTAGTACTAGTCACGCATGAAATACGTTTGTTGGAATCGGAAGTGCTCAGGGTCGACAGTATGCAGGCGAGACTACTTGTTTTACCTGTACCCGGTGGAGCCTTGCATAGAACAAGTTTAGTACCCGCAATAACAGAGTTGGCAACCAACTGCTGTTCGGCATTCAGCCAATTTAAGTGACTCGCTTCAGTGATAACTACTTTAGGCCAAGTGTTCGTACGTTGGTTGACAGCACTTGTGACTCCACAAAACAGTAACTCATATAAGGACTGCCAAGAATTTCTGAACAGTTCCAGAAATAGCTTTCGGCGACTCAGCTCGGCGAGACGAATGCGCTGCTCATCGGACAATGAAACCGCGGCGTCTCCACTCTGGAGAGACTGGCCGTTGTCCCCAGGAGCAGTCGCTTCGTCTGGCTCCACTGAATCAGGAGGTGACTGATAAATTACATTTGTTAACAGAGCGGTCAAATATTCGACAGCAGGTCCGGTTAGAGGAGCAACGTACAAATGTTCGAATTGTCTAACTCCACCATGGCCATCAGAGAACACACGTTTGGTACCCACATTAAGTTTCAGGACAACAATGGTGTTTGTCTCATCATGTGGCCCAGATCCCACTAGTGCTGCCAAATATTTGAAACGCCAATTAGGATTTATCAACCGAACTAGTGATCCACTTAAGCGAACATTACTCAGCTGCCTAGAATCCACAAGTGCTGTCAGGAACAAGGAATCCGCAGGTGATTTATGGAAGTCCGCAAGGTCGCCAGGTGAGCGCAGGTCTATCTTTTCTAGCTCAGCGAGCGTTGTGTACCGTAGCGACTTAAGCCGGACGCGGGGAGGGTCATCCTCTTCGTACTGCAACTGTCCCAACAACTCGGCTAGGGCTCTTAGTGGAAAATTGTTCACGGTCACCGGTTGTGTAGGGTCCAACAATGGAAGTACACTATCGCTGCTAACGTCTCTAGGCAACAGTGGGTAAGCAGGCACGTCATGTGCAACAGTACGTGAGCAGGGTCGCGATAAATTGGATGCGAAGCGTGCCCAAACTTCGAAATATGGGGCCAAAAGCGGGTCAGTTATTTTCACCGGCTTACAAGTACGGTTCATGGTCCCTTGTTCTTCTTTCTC